>JAGKTI010006185.1:0-14816 GCA_018397915.1 Birgus latro | reverse complement strand
CGAGAGCAAGATAGATCATTGCGTACATATACGCAACAGCCACCTTTGGCTTTGAAAAGAGAATAGAGAAAGTAGGAGGATACAGAAAAGGGTTTGCTGTCAGTTGCCTCAGACAGCTGAGTCTCAGAGAGAAAGAGAAGGTGAGGTTTAGAGGAGAAGAGGTGGTGCTCAACAGAGCGAAAGTTAGAGGAAAGGCCGCGAACGTTACAGAAATGAAGAAGGAGTGAGTCAGATAGTGGTTCCATGCAGCTCCGTGAGTCGTCACCGGGAGAGGGGCGGATGGTTGGGGCTGTAGTGGGGAGGGTTTCGTGGGGAACCGGCTCACGACTCCAATGTGTTGCATAGCGGGGCGTGCTGCGAGGAGGCTGTGGATAAGTTGGACATCAGGTCCAAATTTCCTGCCGGGTCATGGATAGTGAATGTTCTTTCACTGTGCCCGGGAGGACTCTGAGAAAGTTGTTGAATATATGCTCGTCCCGGGTATCTATTTTGGTATCCGGGTGCGCGGCGGTGACGAGTCACCAAGCTTGGATCAATGTGATGTCCAAGTCACCGTCATACTTCAGGGCATCGAGTTGTGACATCATGACAACTTTCCCTAATGAAGGGGTAATAGCCTCTGTTACTATTTTTACAAATCTGGCCCATGTGAGATCTGGGACTATTTTCGGTGCTACACTAGATACCGCCTTTCCCAGGTGAGGTAGAGTGACAGCCATTTTCTGTCTATCATTATCAAACCCAATGTCAAGTAATGGCTCGACCATATCTAAGTATGTAGTGATGTCACATTGTTCTGGGTCGAGTTTTGGTAGGGGTACATGTGTTTTGGCTGCCATTTTTCCAAATTTTCTTTCCAGTCATTTTTCCCATCGTCCGGGTCAAGAACCACTGTTAGCCACCAGTGTTATGCCACGTATTTGAGAATCGGTTACTCGTCCTTCCAAATACGCAGGCTACAGCAGGTTTCTATTCAAGACAGGGTCGCCAGTTCTAAGGAAAGGACTGGACACAAAAACAAGGCAGTGAATTGTTACACACATGTATTACAAATATCTTCCCAGAGACAAGTACTACATCAAGAGATACACTAGATTCTGGGTTGGCTGGAAACAGGCTAACACAAGGTTTTACTGAATTGAATTCTGTCTCTATACCGGCTCAGGGAAAGTATGGTAGTATACACCCAGCGCTTATGGCACATAGATTACACTTACAATTCTGGACACAGGAATACACTTGCTATAATTTCCCAAACTCATATAGCACTGGACGGCACCAATGCAAAGATACAATTACGTTAACACCTGGTGTCGACAGACACTCACCTGGCCGGAAGTCTATCTTGAATGAAGTCTGCCGCGCTACGATACACTGTGAGGGGGGACTGCAGTATTCTAGCGAGACACTGTGAGGGGGGACTGCAGTATTCTAGCGAGACACTCGGAGGTGGCTAGACATATCACAACTAACGTGCCTGTACACTGGGGTGGGGTGGGAAGGTCTTTAATAAACAAGCGGGTGGCACGATTGGTATAATACAATTTCTCCTGTTGGTCACTGTGGTGTTTCACTCACATGCCTGTGCACTAGGGAGGGAGAAGTTTTAATAAGCAAGGGGATGGCACGATCGATACAATATATTTGTTCTGTTAGTCACCGGGGTGGCTGGACTGCGGCAATGGCTGGAGGGCGGCGGTGCCGTCAGTGTCGTCAAACGGGAACCTCAGGCTGGGGGAGTAGTTGACGGGGCCCGACATTGACTGCTACTTCTGCTAGGGAGGGGTCCACCTCGGCTGCTGCTCACACTTGTGGAGTTGCAGGGAGCCAAGACCTAGGGTAAGGCCTTGCCACGGCTCGGGGGATGGGTCCTCTCCAGCTGCAGGATCTCTTGTGGGAGAGAAGTGGACTATGGCCTGCTCTACCTCTGGCCTGATGCAGCTAGTGGCCATCATCGGAGTGGTCCAGGGGGTTGTAGCTCTGGTGCAGCTAATGGCCTGTACCGTGGAGCAGGAAGAACCAGTAGCAGAGGGACGGACGATGGCCGATCCTGCCTCATACCCAGCACGGCTTGTGGCCGATGCTACAGCACTACTCTGGGGAGAATGACTACAGGAGTCGGACAACTGGTGGCCTGTCCTACCTGACCGACATGCGTCTGTGCCGTGGCCCAGCAGTGGGAATGCAACTGGGGAACGGACTGTGGCCAGTTCTGCCCCTTACCCGGTATGACTGAGGCCGGCGACTGCTACCTTCCCGGGACGTCAGCTGGGAGTAAAAGGGACGTCGGAGAGGGATACAGGTACGCCGTTCCTGTTCCGAGCTGCTCGGTGTCTGCGGCGGACCCCCAGTAGTCCTTGGGGGGATGGGGGTGTTGGTGTCATTTGTACTAGCCTTCGCGTCATCTGCAGCCTTCACCCAACTTCCGTATTTCGCTACGGGACTCGGCGACGGCCACAAGCCGTGCTGGGGAGGGAACGGCTACGTGTTGCCCCTCATCCCCTACCCCATTGCCTTCCCCACCTGTGGATATCCTGGGACTGCTAGAGTCTGCCTGTAGCAGCTCGGGTATTCTTCCCCCTTCTCCTAAAGGGGACACTCTCCAGCTAGAACAACAGCTGGAGGAGACCTGGCATGGCTCTCTGACACCTGGGGTCCTAGCCCTCTGGCTTGCCCCTCGGCAGTCCCCATCCCTGCTGGGCTCTTCATCGTCGAGCTGCTGCAGTCCACCCCTGATGGTGGCTCAGCAGAGAGACCACAGCCCCCGGACCAGCTGAGACGTCCCCAGGACCCCGGGGCGTAACCTCCCAAGCCCGACCCAGTGGCCTCCTGCCCGGCACAGTGGGCACAGATAAGCGCGCCTGCTCTCCTTGTTTGGGCCCAGCCCCTAGGCCCGACTCCCCAGGCCCCTCAGGAAGGGCGCCCACATCACGCCACCCCCATACCACTCCCGGTCGAGACAACTACGGCCCGGTCTCCAGATGAGGCCTCAGATGAGTGCCTGGCCTCCTGATGAAGCCCCCTCCGGACACTCCAATGACCAGAGGCCTTCTGATGCAAGCTGCCCTTCTGGGCCCTCTACAACCACCAGGCCTTACCCTACAGCAAGCCCCGGCTACACCTACATGCCACAGAATCCTACAGCTCTGTCTTACTTGTGTATATTATTGTTGTGTCCCCGTCGCCACACTGCCACTGGCACCAACAGCAGTAGTTCAGCATAGGGAGGACGTTGCCCAGTGAGTCGTTCTTCCTATGGTCAGCCTTTGGGTGTACAGTACACAAGATCAGCTGAGGCGAAAATTTTTATGCTACGTATTTGCGGGTCTGATTCTCGCCCTCAACTACGCAGGCTACAGCGGGTTCCTATTCTAGACCGGGTCGGTAATTCTTAGGAAAAGGACTGGACACAAAAACAAGGCAGTGACTGTTACACACATGCATTACAAATATCTTCCCAGAGACAATAATACATCAACAAATACACTAGATGCTGGGTTGGCCAGGGATGGGTTAACAGTGTGTGTGTGTGTGTAAGATTTACCACCACACTAAGTGTGACACGGGCTCAGGGTGGAGAGCCCATCAGAGAAATGAGCTTCAAATATAAAGGGGCACCCCCTGCATGGCGACAGAGGACGCTGGCGTCGTAGAAAGGGGGGAAGACAGGGCCTGGGGAATGCCCAGCACATGGTGAGCCTGATGATGATGATGATGATGATTAGATTTGCCACGCTGGTGTGGCACGGGCTCAGGGTGGAGAGCCAACTTAACACAAGGTTTTACTTGACTGGGAATCTGTCACTATACCAGCTTGTAGAAAGTATGATAATATTTACCCAGCACTTATGGCACATAAAATACACTTATGATTCAGGACACAGGAGTGAATTTACCACAATTTCCCAATCTCGTATAGCACTGGACGGCACTGATACATGAATTACGTTAACACCTGTATCATAGACACTCACCTGGCCAGAAGTCTATCTTGAATAGAGTCTGCCACGCAGTGATCACTGAAGGGGGGACTGCGGTATTCTAGCGGGACATTTGGAGATGGCTAGACATGCCATAACTAAATGTGCCTGGTCACTGGGGCTGGTGGAGGTTTAATACACAAGGGGGAGGCACAATTGGAATAATATCCTTTCCTTTCATCAGTCACTGTGGTGTTTCACTCGCGTGCCTATACACTAGGGAGGGAGAGTTTTTAATAAACAAGGGAATGGCACGATCGACATATTATTATTGTTCTGTAGGTCACTGTGGTGTTTCGTTCACTGGGAAATGCACGGGACTCCACTCGGGATATAGATTAGGCCAAGGTTACTGTTGGGCTCGTCCAATCTTACACTCTGGGTTCCTGGTCATTTTATCACTAGAATATGCTATAAGGAATCACTCACATGGTATAGACTAATGCACACATATCTCTGGGTCTAGAAGGCACACACATATAGGTAAAGTCCACTCGTTTCACGATCACTGGTGGGCCGCAGGTTGATTCCTCCGTCCGGAGGACAGGCAGAGTGACACGCCCCTGGGCAGGGCCCCACACGTAGTCGTGGGACTAAGGGCTCAGCCCGAAGAGAGCCAGGAGACGAGCCTGACGTCGAGTCTGGGAAAGACTCGGAGAGGTCTCGCCCACTGGTAAGTCGCGCCCTGGTGTTCGGGGCAACTCCCGGGGTGGCTGAGGACCCAGGATACTGGAACCCATAGCGGGTGGACTGCGGCAACGGCTGGAGGGCGGCGTCGCCGTCAGGGTCGTCACACAGGAACCTCGGGCCAGGGGAGTAGTGGAAAGGGCCCGAAGTCAGCTGTTGGGTCTGCTGGGGCTCCGCTTCAGCCGCTGTTCACACTGGTGGAGTTGCAGGGAACCAAGGCCTCAGGTGAGACCTTGCCACGGCTTGGGGGAAGGGTCCTCTCTGGCTGCAGGATCTCCTGTGGGAGAGAAGTGGACTGTGGCCTGCTCTACCTCCGGCCTGACGTGACTAGTGGCCGACGTCGTAGTGGCACAGGGGACAACAGCTTCAGTGCGGCTAGTGGCCTGCTCTACCTCTGGCCTAACATGACTAGGGGCCAACGTCATAGTGGCACAGGGAACTGCAGCTCCGGGGCGGCTAGTGGCCTACTTAACCTCTGGCCTGACGTGACTAGTGGCCGACGTCATAGTGGCACAGGGGGTTGTAGCTATGGTGCGGCTAATGGCCTGTACCGTGGAGCTAAGAGGACTAGTAGCTGTGGGATGGACTATGGCTTGTGGGTGGTACTGCAGCGCTACTCTGGGGGGAACGACTACAGGAGTCAGATGACTTATGGCCGGTCCTATCCTGCAGCGGGGATGCAACTGGGGAACGGACTATGGCCGGTTCTGCCCCGTACCCGGTATGACAATGGCCAATACCACGGCATTGCATGGAGTTGTAAACTCCGCCCCTTGCCTGGCGAATGGAATTCCAGCCGGAGACTAGGCACCAGCGATTGTTACCTTTCTGGGGCATCGGCTGGGAGTAAGAGGGGCGCCGGGGAGGGATACAGGTCCGCCGTTCCTGCTCCGAGCCGCTGCGTCAGCGGCGGACCCCCGGTACTGGGGAGATAGGGGATGTTGGTGCCATTCGTATCGGCCGTCGCGTCATCTGCGGCCTTAGCCCCTAACTCCTGTATTTAAAAAATAAACACTGGCTTCCTAAAATTCACTGTCTTTATTTTCCAAATAATTCCACTTAATGCTTTTCAACTTCACTTCACTGTTCTCAACCACACTGAAGCTGTAAAAACTTTACTAACTGCAATTGCACTTAATACTTGACAACACTTCACATTTAATGTTTGACAACACTTCACTGTTATTAGTTTATTACACTTCACTGTTTTCACAAGTACCGAAAATATACAAACTTCACTGACACTGCACCAACACCCAATTAAACTTAACTCAAACTGACCGAGGCCCAACTAAACCTGCTACCGTCTCATCCCCATCCATATATAAACTTGCATTATTCAAGAAACTTGACACACACCACCACTGGCATTCCCCAGGCCCTGTCTTCCCCCCTTTCTACGACGCCAGCGTCCTCTGTCGCCATGCAGAGGGCGCCCCCTTATATTTGAAGCACATTTCTCTGACGGGCTCTCCATCCTGAGCCCGTGTCACACTTAGTGTGGCAAATCTTACACACACACACACACACACAAGAAACTTCTAGCACGAACTCGACAGTGCAACAGTTAACAGTTGCCAACTAAGAGACAACCAAAATATGCTAGTCTTCTTACATTACATAACACTCTAAATCATTTACCAAACTTAAATTACATAATTTAACGAACAATCACGTAAAGAAAACATTATATAGAAAAAGAGCATAAAAATTAATGCATAACTTTCGAAACAAGTACGCTCACAGACAGCAGCAAACTGGCAGCTCTGAATTGTACCGATACCGGAACTAGCATATCGTACAGGAAATAAAGAGAAAAGTCTCGAACAACTAACTGGCAAATCTCGCTTCGTAACACTACCCCCTCCCTAGTTCTTTGTCGTCCCGACAAAACTGCACAATATATACAAGCATAAACTGAAATACATGAGTTAGGAGTTGGAGCCACCAACCACACGGCGAGCGGAGCAGACGACGCCAGATCCCCCAACCCCCAACCAACAGATCACCAGGGGATTACCGCCAGCGCAGCGCGGCTGGGAGCAGGAACGACCTACCTGTTCAACTTCCCGGCGCCCCTCTTGTGCTCAGGTGAGGGCCCGGAAAGGTAGCAGTCGCCGGCACCTTGTCTCCGGCCGGAGCACAGCTCTGCAGGTAAGGGGTGGAGTTTACAACTCCACACAGCACCGCGGTACTGACAATTGTCGTACCGGGTACGAGGCAGAATTGGCCATTGTCCGTTCCCCAGCTGTCTCCCCGCCACAGGGCCGCGACACGGACGCGTGTCGGTCAGGCAGGACCGGCCAACAGTCGTCCGTCTCCTGTAGGCGTTCCCCCAAGAGCGGCACCGCGGTACCGGCCACGAGCCGTACTGGGCATGAGGCAGGATCGGCCATAGTCCGTCCCTCAGCTGCTAGTGACCAAAGCTCATTGACACAGGCCATAGCCATCCCAGAGCTCACCTCCTCGGCGTTAGCCACGAGCCACGCCAAGCCTAACACAGTGCAGGCCACAAGCCTCCAGGGAAATAGGCCCAACACAGTGCAGGCCACAAGCCACCAGGAAAGTAGACCCAACACAGTGCAGGCCACAAGCCGCCAGGAAACCGGGTCTAACACAGTGCAAGCCACAAGCCGCCAGGGAAGTAGACCCGACACGGTGCAGGCCACAAGCCGCAAGGAAACCAGGTCTAATGCAGTGCAGGCCACAAGCCGCCAGGAAAGTAGACCCAACACAGTGCAGGCCACAAGCCGCCAGGAAACCATCTCTCCCTGTGCCCTCTCGGCGTCAGCCACAAGTCACGCCAGACCCAACACAGTGCAGGCCACAAGCCGCCAGGAAATCAGGTCTAACACAGTGCAGACCACAAGCCGCCAGGAAACTATCTCTCCCTGTGCCCTCTCGGCGTTGGCCACGAGTGACGCCAGGCCAAATACAGTGCAGGCCACAAGCCGCCAGGAAACCAGACCTAGCACAGTGCAGGCCACAAGCTGCCAGGCAGCTATCCCCACGGTCACGCAGGTGTTGGCCACGAGTCACGCTTGGCCCAGTACAGAGCAGGCCACAAGCTGCCAGGAAACTACCCTCCCTGTAACCCATCAGGCGTTGGCCACGAGTCACGTCGGGCCGGGACCAAAGCTGGCCATAGTCCGCTCCTCTCCTACGGGAGCACCAGCAGTCGGAGAAGACCCTACAACCGAGACGTGGCAGAGTCTCACCCAGGACCTTGGTTCCCTACAGCTCCACCAGGGTGACCAGCTGCCGGACCAGAACCCCCGCAGACCTCGCAGCTGACGACAGGCCCCATCCACCACTCCCCCGGGTCGAGCTTCCCGTGAGGCGTCCCTGACGGCGACGCCGCCCTCGAGCCATTGCCGCAGCCCAGCCGCCCCGGGTTCCAGTCCCCTAGGTCCCCTGTTGCCCCAGGAGTTGCCCCGCACACCAGGGCGCAACCTACCGGTGGGCGAGGTCTCCCAACAATGCTCCCAGATCTGACGTCAGGCCCTGCTCCTAGCCCTCTTCGGGCTAAGCCCTTAGCCCCACAGCCACGTGTGGGACCCTGCCCAGGAGCACACCACTCCGCCCCTGCTTCCCTCCTGACGGAGGAATCGCCCTGGGCCCATCAGTGTCACCCAAGTGAGTGGACTATCTATATATATATGTGTGTGTACCCTTAAGCTCAGTTTGAGTGTGCATCTACAGGTATCTTACGAGTGATTCCCTACAGTGTATCCTCAAAGTGAAGTGACCAGGAACCCCGAATAAGATTGGACGTGCCGATAGATAGAACGTGGCCGGACCTATATTGAAAGGTAGAGTCCTGCCGCCCTAGACAGCCTCAGTGATAATCTAGACATGCCCCTTTTGTGTCTTTGTGCCTTGCGCTGGTGTTTACGTTCCCCCTCCCCTGTGTTCAGTCAAACTTGCATCAGCCCCTTGTCTCAGCCGCGTCTAACCGGGGCATACCAAATACCACAGTCCCACTGTTAAATACCTTTATGGGCAACCCTACCTGTGATAGACTTCCGGCCACCAGTTACCTGAAGTACAGGTGTAACGTAAGATATACATGTATACAGTGTCGTCCAGTGCTATACTGGTTTTAGAGATTGTGTCAAAACCATTCCTGTGTCCAAAGATATAAATGTGTTGTATGTAACACGAGTGTCGGGTGAGTAGTACCATACTTGAACAAGAAGGTAAAGTGACAGATAGCAATCGTGTACAGTGTTCACTTGCCCCCGGCCAATCCTTTGTAATATCTGTGATGTATTATTGTTCTGTGTCTTATGTCTAGAATACATGTGTGATATCCACTGCCTTGTTTTTGTGTCCAGTCCTACTCTTAGGAGTTACCTCCCGGTCTAGAATAGGGACCCGATTTAGCCTGCGTATTTGAGGGCGAGAAACCATCCCACAAATACGTAGCATAACACTGGTGGCTAGCGGTGGTTCTTGACCCAGACGGTAAAAAAGGACTGGAAAAGTTTTTGTGAAAATGGCAGCCAAAACACATGTTCCCATACCAAAATTTGACCCAGAACACTGCGACATCTCTACTTACTTGCAAATGGTCAAGCCATTGCTCGATATTGGTTTTGAAGGAGATAATCAGAAAATTGTGGTCACTCTACCTTACTTGGGAAAGGCGGTAGCTAGCATAGCACCAAAGATAGTCCCAGACCTCACATGGGCAAGATTTAGAAAAATTGTTGTAGACGATATCACCCCGTCATTAGGGAAAGTTGTCGCAGTATCACAACTAGATGCCCTCAGATATGACGGGGACCTGGACAATACCCTGGTCCAAGCTAGCGACTAGTCACCGCCGCATACCTGTATACTGAAGTGAATACCCGGATTGAACATATTTTTAATACTCTCCTTAGAGTCCTCCTGGGCATGGTCAAGGAACATTTTACCATCCATGACCCGACAGGAAATTTCGACCGCGATGTCCAACTCATATGCCGCCTACTCGCCGCCCGCCCCGACACACAACAAATCGGGGTTGTGAGCCGGTTCCCGACGAAACCCCCACCCACGCGGCCCCAACCCTCTCCAGCCCCACCGCGAGATACCTCGGCCTCGGCTCTACCCAGAGCCCACCCCACCAGGAGGCGGTCGCCTCAGGACGACAGTACAAACCTCATCACGATCAACCCGAGGGAGTTCACCGCCTGTAATAGCTGCTGCCCACTTCACGACATTCATGAGCAGCTCAAAGTGGCGCACAGAAGGAAAGCCGATCCACTGAGGCGCCGCCCGATGCTGGCAGTAGAGGAGGGCCCTGTGAACCCCCAACCCCCTCTCATCAAGGAACCTGATGCCGGCTGCGAGACAAAGGCCCCACTGGTGCTGGATTTTTAGGATTGCCCCCGCACCGCCCCGCGGTGGCGGGGGCCACCTCTGCCAAATACCGACCCCCCGTTTATGAAAAGATGAAATTGCAGGGGGTCAAGGCAAGACTCCTGGTGGACACAGGAGCTGCCAGGTCTTGCCTATATACTCACTTTTACTCCCGCCACCAGGGAAAATTTGGACCCCTTCTCCCCACTTCAACCCGTCTTATAGATGTGGGGGAAGGCTCCCTACCTATCCGTGGGGAAACACAAGCCCTACAAATGATGACGAATCAACAAGCCTCCACTCGTCATCCCTTCGTTGTGTCTGACTCGTCCTGCCGCGCGTATGACGGTTACTTGGGGCTAGACCTACTGCAAAAGCTCCACACGCACATAGACTGCCAATGGAGATGACTGCATTTTCGGCAGCCCCCCCAAGAACCCACAAGCATATGTACGTGTGCAAGCCAGGACAGTCCCCTCCACCTCCTCCTAAGCCGGCCCCCGGCCCCACATTTCCCGCGACCGTCGCGTCCTCTCTCACCATTCCCCCTCACCACGAAGCGTGGTTGAAAATTAACAAGCCCACAGGAACCCATTCCCTTTTTTCCCCCAGTGTCCCCACCGGGCCCCTCGCGGCCTGCCTAATGTTGCCGACCTTCCTTCCGCCCCACCTGAACGCCATCAAAGTGGCAAACCTGGCGGTTACACCCCTCACTCTGCCGAAGGGGCTTTTGGTCGGCAACCTAGAACCGGCAGAGCTGTGCGACACCACTCCCATAGATTCACCTCTCTCTCCCCTTCCTCCGTTGCCTGAACACCTATTGCCGCATCAGGCCGAGACGCTACACCACCTGCTGCTTGAGCACCAGGATCTTTTCTCAACCGGGCCCGCCGACTTGGGGCATACGACGTATTTAGCCCACGAGATCCACACCACTGGGCCTCCCATTTGACAACCCTCTCGCTGGAAGAACCCGCACCAATGGGCTGAGGAGGACCGGCAAGTTCAAGAAATGCTGGACGCCGGCATCATAATGCCCTCTACCAGCCCCTGGTCCTCCCCTGTCGTCTTGGTCCGGAAGAAAGACGGCACACAATGCTTCTGCATCGACTACCGCCGGTTGAACGATGTCACTAAGATAGATGCCACTCCTCTTCCCCGAATAGACGACTCCCTAGACTCCCTACATGGCTTCACCTGGTTCTCCACTTTGGACCTCCAGTCAGGATACTGGCAGGTCCCCGTCCACCCCCAGGATCAAGAGAAAACAGCTTTCTCCATGAGCAACGGAAGACTGTACCAATTTAACGTTCTCCCCTTTGGACTCTGCAACGCCCCAGCCACCTTCTCCCACCTCATGGAGTCCGTCCTTAGCGGTCTGACATGGGAAGTCTGCCTGGCGTACCTTGATGACGTAATCGGGCTTAGTAAAACGTGGGCTGATCACCTGCACCGCCTCCGGCAGGTATTTCAGCGGATACGCCAGGCTGGGCTAAAACTCAAGCCCACTAAATGTGTTCTAGCCTCCCGCTCGGTCCCGTTTCTAGGACACATTGTCTTGGGGAAAGGCATCTCTCCAGATCCAGAAAAATTAAAAGCCATAGCTAATCAACCACTTCCCCAAGACGTGCACCAAGTCCGTGCCTTCCTAGGCCACGTCATACTATCGACGGTTCATAAAAGGGTTTGCCGACCTTGCGAAACCACTCCACGACCTCACTAAAAAGGGTGAGCCCTTCATCTGGAGCAATGACCGCGTCGCCGCATTCCACTCCCTAAAGGAAAAGCTTGTTTCCTCCCTCATCATCGCCTTCCCCAACTATGACCTTCCATTTAGGTTGTACACCGACGTGTCCCTGGTGGCCATAGGTGCCGTCCTGGCCCAGGTCCAGGAAGGGCGCGAGCACATCATAGCTTGCGCCAGCCGCACCTTAAACCCCGCCGAACGCAATTATGCAGCTAACAAACGCAAATGTTTGGGGGTCATCTGGGCCCTTGATTACTTCAGGGCCTACCTATCGGGCACCAGCGTCACCGTCATCACGGACCACCAGTCCCTCCAGTGGCTGCGGAAGTCAGCCACCCACAACGCCCAGCTCCTTCGCTGGTGCGAATCACTGGAGGAGTTTGATTACGAGATCGCGTACCGGCCTGGGAAATTACACACCAACGCCGACGCCCTCTCCCGCCTGCCAGTGCAATCGCTCCTCCCTCAGTCTGATTTAATCCAACACTGGCAAGATCGAGATCGACCCCCCTGGATTCCCCAGCACCTTTTCAACAAACTCCACCTGCAAGGGGATCAACTGTTCACGCCTTCAGGTCACGTTGTCCTTGACCGGACTCCTCCGTGAGCGTCTTCACTCACCTCCACTCGGACAATGGTATCCACCTGGATACAAAGAGGCTGACTCAGGTCTTCAGTGACCTCTACTGGGCCCCCAACCCCAATAACCTAGCCCAGCGTGTCACCCAGGCGTGTTGAGCATGCTGCCTAGGGAGGGACACTAACCACACAGTGGGTCCTACCGGCAAAATTACCGCCCACAAGCCCTGGCAGCTTTTATCCATCGATGTTGTCGGGCCCCTGCCACCCAGATCAGGCTACTGTTACATCGTCACCTTCGTCGACGTGTACTCAAAGTTCAAAGTTCCTTATCGCTAGCCCGGCCAAGGAACACACTGCTGTCACCATAGCCGACGCCCTCATGCGCCACGTCTTCCCCTACTTTGGCGTCCCCCAGGCCATTCACTCCGATAATGCCCCTGAATTTACGGGTCAAATCTGGAAAGAACTGTCCGTCCTGTTTGGGTTTTCCATTTCGCACTCCTCCCCATACTGGCCCCAAGGAAACGGGGTATGTGAGAGGAGCCATCGAACCCTCTTAAACCACATTAGGACCCAGATCCAGAGCACCCAGGATCAGGAATGGCCTGCCCACGTCAGAGTCATCCAGTGGGGGATGATCACCTGCCCCCGCGACGATGGCATCACCCCACACAAACAGGTATTCGGAGAGGCGCCCCTCCTGCTCCCTCTCCGACAACATCTCCAACCCCCCGCCTCGTCCCCCCTCACGGACCCCTTATATCACCTGAAGCATCGCCTGCAACACCTGCATGGCCACTAGGACGCTCAGACAGATTCCTCTCCTACTAACCCTTACAAACCAGGTGACGAGGTCTTCGTGGCCTGCTTGCCCACCCCTAGTAAAGTTGCCCTTCGCTTTATGGGGCCGTATGTGGTCACGCAGGTCCCCAACCCCTTTCAAGTCATCATCGACTACCACGGGACACCACGCACCTACAGGAATCGACACGTCCACCCCTCCCACGACTCCACTGGGCCTTCCGCACCCACCCCAACCACGAGAGCCGGTCCCACGCCAACCGCTCCCCAGGAAGAACCATTTGTTTATTATTCCTCTCCCTCCCCTTCCACCCCGGCTTCCACCGCCACACCCCCCACTCCACGTACTCACTGCACACTGGCTGGAAATGCCACGCCGGCATCCACGTACTCACCGCACACCTGCCGGAAATGCCACGCCGGCCTCCCCGTGCTCCACGCCCAGCCCAACCCCCACCCCGCTGACCTCGCCAACCAACCATACCCCGCTACCTCGCACTCCACCCGCCCCCACCCCGCCTTCCCTTTCCTCGTCGCCACCCACTCCTCAACTAACTACGACCATAACCCGTTCTGGGCGCGTTTCACGCCCACCCATGCGCTACACTTCAACCCCTATTCCCACTCATTCGCCCCGTAGTGATCAACCGCCCACCCCACCCCACACCTCATGTGGAAGAACCCGCCCCACTCCATTCTCAGGGGAACACCGCACCCACACTCCACCGGCAATATAAGCCGCACGAGGCTGCCTCTGGCCAGCATTCGCTTCCAGGACACCACTGCCACCACCACCATGCATGTCACCAGAGTCACCTGGATTCCCACCTTCGGGCGAAATCTACGTGTGAGGAGCACGCGGCACCTACTATACCTCCTGCAGCAGGTGAACCACCCTTCCGCTCTACGGGTCGCCTGCGCACCCCAACTCACCGCCAGCGTAGCATCCGACCATTGGATGTCCTTCCTCAGCCACCTCAACCCTATCCACAGGGTGGCCAACACTCACCTGTACCACCTCCAGTCACGAGGCCATGATTTCAGCACAGAGGAGAGTGGTGAAATACAGGAGTTAGGGGTTGGAGCCGCCAACCACACGGTGAGCGGGGCAGATGACACCAGCTCCCCCAACCCCCCCCCAGGTTACCGGGGGATTACCGCCAGCGCAGCGCGGCTGGGAGCAGGAACGACCTACCTGTTCAACTTCCCAGCGCCCCTCTTGTGCTCAGGTGAGGGCCCGGAAAGGTAGCAGTCGCCGGCACCTTGTCTCCGGCCGGAGCACAGCTCTGCAGGTAAGGGGTGGAGTTTACAACTCCACACAGCGCCGCGGTACCGGCCATTGTCGTACCAGGTACGGGGCAGAATTGGCCATTGTCCATTCCCCAGCCACAGCGCCGCGACACGGACACGTGTCGGTCAGGCAGGACCGGCCAACAGTCATCCATCTCCTGTAGGCGTTCCCCCACGAGCGGCACCGCGGTACCGGCCACGAGCCGTACTGGGCATGAGGCAGGATCGGCCATAGTCCATCCCTCAGCTGCTAGTGACCTAAGCTCATCGGCTCAGGCCATAGCCGTCCCAGAGCTCACCTCCTCGGTGTCAGCCACGAGCCACACCAGACCTAATACAGTGCAGGCCACAAGCCGCCAGGAAAGCAGGCCTAATACAGT
>JAGKTI010006184.1:0-41701 GCA_018397915.1 Birgus latro | reverse complement strand
TCTCTGAAGTCACGTGAGAGGGCTTCAAGCACCATGATAAACAACAAGGGACTCAAAACTGACCCCTGATGCACACCAACATTCACGGGAAACTCATCACTCAAAACTCCATTCACTCTTACCTGGGTGCGAGCACCCACGTACATGGCCATAACCACCCTAACCAGCCACTCTTCCAACCCCAGCTTTCTCAATGCCCACTTCACCACCTCTCTTGGGACTCTGTCAAAGGCCTTTTCCAAATCAACAAAAACAAAATACAATTCCCTTTTCTTGCCAATATATTTTTCCTGGAGCTGTCGAACAATGAATATGGCATCAGTGGTCCCCCTGCCTGGCATAAACCCAAACTGCATCTCACTGATATTCACTTTTTCTCTAATCATAACTTCTAGAACTCTCTCCATTACTTTCATTATCTGATCTAAGAGCTTTATACCTCTGTAATTTCCCCTTTCCAGGGCATCACCCTTCCCTTTGTACACATTTACAATTACACTCTTCAGCCAATCATCTGGGACCACACACTCATATATAATCATATTTATCAGGTCAGTGACTAACCTCACCCCAATATCTCCATTTATTCAAAACTTATCTAGAGAATATTCAGGTAAACACTGGAACAAAATGGTCATCAAACAGGAATGCTTTTCCATCTACTGACATAATACTGAACTGGTAAACACAATATAAAATAGTTCCAGGTTCAATGTTTAATATGGCTAACAATAACAACAATACGCACAATGGGCAATATTCTTGTCAGCTTAGCAGGCTTTCTAGCATATCTTCCGTAATGACTGTTTTGCATATTACTCCTCATTGCCCTCTTCTGTGCTATTACATTTTCTTATGGTATACACATATCGACATACACTGTATAAGTAACATACATGAATACAGTATATTAAAGCATGGAGAGATGGGGTGGAAAGGCATATGAGTGAGAGCAGTGTGGGTTTGACAGAGGACAGCCTAATAGTGGAGGAAAAGGTAACCTGGTAGGTGATTAATTATGGCCAATCCTTTGGGGATTACGGAATCAGGCTATTGGTACCGTATATAGAAAGACAGACACGCATCAAGTACAGAAACAAACTGGTACAGAAAAGATATTAGTAAGCTTCCTCTCTCCATAAGAATAGCTACTGCCTATGTGTACCCTACTCTTTGGCATGTTTTTTCTTTCCATAACTGAAAAGGGGCAGAGCATTGCAAGTCCAACACGAGTGCCATTGCAGCTTTCTAAATTCATCAATGTTCTTGTAAAAATCATAGTAAGTCTCCTTAATTTCAGTTTCTCGTGGGAAACCTCGAAACCAGTCTTGCAGAAGGTTAGCAAGTTCTTCCTTAGTCTTGAAAATTAAACCATTTTCATTATGCTTCACGAGTTCTGGGAGAGCTGGGTAGTATATCGCAGCTACAGGAAGGCCACTTCCAAACATGTCAACTACTTTCATTGGCAAATCAAGACCTGATGAGGAAAAATGTAGGCAGACTCCCAAATCTGCTGAAGCCAAGAGTTTAGGGTAGTCCTCAGCAGTCATCCAGGGTGTGAGGAGAACCACGTGTGACCACTGCCGGTCTGCAACTAGACTCGTGTAGTGCGCCTTTAAGGGACCTTTACCAGTCACCACTACTATGAGGGGTGGATAGTGGTCTGGGAATTGGTGCCTCACATTTTCATAATCCTGGAGTGCATGGAAGAGAATGGAGAAGTCTTCATCTTCAGTCCAGCTGGTTGAGGATACCAGAAGGGCAGGTCGGTCTTCACAAAGCGCCAGGCGGCCATCAGCATATCTTTCTGTGAAGGCAGTCTTGTCAGGAGAATCGCTGGAGAAACATGGGTACTGGGATGACAGTTTCAATAGAAAATTGTGTTTCTCCTCTAACGTTAACGGGTGGAAGCGTTCAGCAGGCCGATCATAGAGTACTGTTACTTTTGTTATGCCCCAGTTTTGTTGAAGGTCAATTTTCATGGCTTTAGTTACACACAGTCCTCCATGAGCAAGTTTGCCAAATGTTCTTTCTATCATTCTATAAATATAAACTAAAGGGTGACTTTTTCTAAGTGACAGTGCCAGAATACTGTAACCATAGTTATGCCAATCTACAAGAAATCTTGTCCTGGTAAGGAAACAGTACAACCAACACACAAGCATTGCTGGGACTCCTGGTGGATTTTGCAGCAAAAGAGACTTGTTACGTGGACCAGTCAAAAGAGTGAAAAACAAAAAAAACGCTTGCCATAAAACTTTTACAACAAAAGCTATCAACCTTGGTATTGAACTTAGATTAGGTGGAGGCCTCATGTACCTTAATGTTATATGTTCATCATTCAGCACCTCAATCTGTGGCTTGGAACCCGTGTAGCCAACCAGATTGACCTCATAGCCCTCCCGTGTGAGAGACAGTGCATGGTAGTTCATGCGTGGTGAGCGTCCCAGGTCACCCAGCACAACTACTGTCACTTGCTCTCGCTTTCCCTCCTCTTCTTCATGTTTCGAACCATCTTGTTTATCTCCGCCGCTCATTTTGTACTATTCTGTAACAAATATAACTGTAATGCAAATGCAGCTCTATAAATCTCTTAAGAACATACTGGGAATGTTTCCCATACTTAACACAGAACAAGGAAAAGTATCAAACACAAGCATCATTCTTTTCATCAACACTATTCATACAGAATATTCTGTATGTAAGAATCTTTTTTAAGGTGCATGAACCAAACTGCAGTACTGCAGCAGTACTGCAGCAGTACTTCAATTCGTGCATGCCTTACATAAGCACAGTAGCTAGTCAGAATACACCGAGTAGTGGTACATACAGAATTATAACCTTGGTACAATCATTCTCAGAAATATACAAGAATTATAACCTCGGTATGATCTTTCTCAGAAATATACAATGTATCTTTCTCAGAAATATACAATGTATATAATTCCTTCCAGAATGTCATACTGCACATTCTATTCTGAAAATAAAAAAAAATAATAAATAAAACTACTGAAGTGAAGATTTACACTAAGCAAGGAAACCACAACATATAGGGCAAATATTCAAATACAGAAAATAAATCTACTTTTATGTTCTTTAACTGACACACTGTGTATGTTGTGTTGTAAGCCTACAGTAACCATTAGTTTGTTCATTTGCTTATAAAGGCTCCAATATGCTTACACATCAGCCTTGATCACCTAATGGTGACCCTCCACAATGCTCTCTAGCTCTTGCAGCCTCTTTATTCACTCCCTTATCCCTCAAGTCACACTCTATGACATCTTAATTTATGAAAAATAGTACTGTGCACTACTGGTAAGCTCTAACTAGGAATGAAACCTCAGCAGTGGCTGAGTCAATAGAGAGGTGACCTGTAGTACCAATGGACCCACGTTCAATTCATGGGTGGGACAGGGAACAATTCCAGAATTTGAATCTTGTTCAAGCACAGTTTACTAATAACTAATAACAAGTGCTGGGCAGGTGCACAAGGACTTGCGCAAAGCGCAACTGCTCACCCTTGCACTCCGGTGAATTTCGTTTGCGCATTATGCACCACACAAGACCATGCGCAATACTGCACTTTTGCACATGAAAAGGCAGGTGCGCAAGCGCAAATTTAGTTGCGCTTGCATAAATGAATTTGCGCTTGCACACTTGCCTTGTGCACCTGTCCTGTGGATTACGCACTGTGCAGTCCACAGGACACGTGGTCTTGGGAACTGCCCACATGGCTGAACAAGAGATGGTGGAGGCTTGGGCAGGTCGCAAGGGCTGGACTGTTGGGGGCTGCCAGAGGGTAGTAGCATTTCTTAAAATGCTTCAACAGAGCTAAAGTATTTTAATATTTTTAAATTATTATTATTAATGAAAAATAATCAATAAAAAATAAATTATTTGCCATATTAAGATTAGCATATGCAATTCCTTACAAAAATCATTAAAACATATTTAAATATCCACAGCCTAGTAATTTATTAGGCTACGGATATTTGATTTAAATATGTTTTAATGATTTTTGCAAAGAATTGGAGATGCTATTGTATATCTATATCAAATTATTAAATAAAACATCTTGAGAAAATGCAGTTAAACGTAAAACTGGCAACATCACAGCCTTTGTTTCCCTGTCCTTCTCCGGCCTCCGCTATGCTCCGCTCACTCGTCTATATGAACTTCCATGAGTTAACAATGAATTGCCCCGGTCCTACAGTCTTATTCACATTGTGTGAAGTAATTTGTCAGTAATGGATGCCCCCAGTACCAGGAGTACCAGCTGTACTGCTCAGTCTTGGCAGCAAGATGCAGTGTGTGAAATTCATATGACCGAGAGAGTGGAAATAAATTAGTTATTTGAGTGGAGCATATCAAGACAGACAGATGAAGTGAAGGATCGTTGTGGTGTGGATGTGATGTGATGTGATAGAAAGCATTAGGAGAAACACATTAAGGTGTTTTGGCCATATGGAGAAGATAGAGAGTAAGGAGGAGAGTGAATATGAGTGAGAGGGAGGGGGAGGCCAAGGATGAGATGGAGGGATGAAGTGGAGAGCTATGAGAGAGGGGGGTGTGAGCTGGGAGCAGGGCAGTGAAATGGCGGGGGACAGGGTGACATAGAGGCGATTTGTTGTGGCCAGTGGCCACCCCTTATGGGATTAAGGCGTCTGGCAATAGATTGATAAAATAATAATAAATAAAAGTAAGTATGCTAATTTATTTAAATATCTCAATACTTTACAGTAATTCCCACAAATATATGCAAATGGTTTGCATTAGCACTTTGAAACACTGCTCAAGCTAAATATTAGACTGCACACTTGCGCAAGTTACAGATATTGGAAATAATAATACTAAATAAAAGGAAGTAAGTATGTTAATTTAGGTAAGTATCTCAATATTTTACAGTAATTCCCACAAATATATGCAAATGGTTTGAGCATGGAAGTGAAAAAGCTGTTACATGACAGTATTGTGATACCAACTCTAACATATGGAAATGAAGCTTGGACCCTGTTGGAGGGACAGAAGTCAAGAGTGAGAGCAGTGGAAATGAGTTATTTGAGAGGAGCATGTGGAGTCACATGGAGAGACAGACTAACAAATGAGGAAGTGAAGGAGCATTGTGGTGTGGCTGTGGACGTGATGGGAAGCGTTAGGCGAAACACGTTAAGGTGGTTTGGGCATGTGGAGAGGACGGAGAGTGAAAGACTGATGAGGATAGTGTATGTGAGTGAGGTGGAGGGGGCGAGAGGGAAGGGGAGGCCAAGGATGAGATGGAGGGATGGAGTGGAGAGGTATATGAGAGAGGGGGTGTGAGTTGGGAGTGTGGTAGTGAAATGGTGGGGGACAGAGTGACATGGAGGCGATTTGTTTGTGGCCACCCCTTGTGGGATTGAGGCGTCTGGCAATAGATAGAAAACAGTTTGTGCTGGCACTTTGCAACATTGCGCAAGCTAAATATTGGTCAGATTGCGCAAGGTCCTTTTTTGTTTGTGCTGCCCACCACTGCTAATAACTATACTAATAACTATACACCATTCTTGTATGAGACATCTCTAGCAAGCATTCAATATGAATGGTGGGCAGTAACACGGAAGTGGTAACATAATGGAGGTGTGTGTGGTACGTAGGAGAACCACTTGATCTCAGGGAATGGGCTATGAAGCCTATGCCTTAAGTCAAATATCTATCTAACTGTGTATCTGTATCTCCACTCCACCAACATGTGGTGCGCTGGAGAGATTGTATGTAGGGTGAGAAGTGCTTGTAAGTGTGACTGTTGTGTTGGAGTGGCTTTGGATGTGAGTGTGGCCTGTGAACCAAGTGTAATCGGCCCGCCTAAGCCGATCAGGTGCAAGCATACTAGTATGAGACTGGTTCAACCACAGCACCCCTTATGTCTGCCAGAGCAGTAAAAGTGGTGAATGCTTCCCAAAGTTTTTACAACTCTGGAGGGAGGCGAACCTGCGTCCACCAGCGTGTGAGACAAACACTCTACCACTGTACCACAGAGGCTCTACAATATTTAAAAAAAAAAAAAAAAAAAATCCCCACCTAATGATGGGAGTGAAATATGGCCCTGAAAACAAAAATGACAAAGCATGAAAGATGGAGACCTAGCAACAGCATGCCTGGTAAAATGAGTCGGACAGTCATTCACAAACTATTCAAGCCCCCAGAATGCTGGTTCCACAAGAGCCCAACCATCTGCACACATTTTGGCTGTACTGTATTTTTCTTATAGATGTGCCTTTCATTACATGCCAGACAGTTGATGCCATTACATAAAAGAGGTGGCCCACACACCCACACAATGATCGAAGGGGCAGTCAAAGTGGCCATTCTGTAGTCCTTTAACTTGGCCCATATACTGTATTCATCCTTTCACAGCTTACTGAACATAGTTCAAAGCCACAATATGACAATATGGCTCTACATCCTCTCCTTACCACTTCTTTGTCACTAGCATCATGTTCCAGTGTTCATTTATTGTTACAACTCAGCATTCACGATGGAAAGATTCAAGATGGAGATGTGGCAATTTTAGGCCAAGTTAGAGTACAATGGGTATACTGTTGTTCATAACAGTACTTCTAGACACTGCTTCCACCAAAAACTTTTTTCTAAGAGGTGATGATCAGATAATCTATACTTTGAGATGCAATGTTATTATAAAATACTGTACATAACATATACCTACCAAATTCATATCAGTCAAGGGCAAACAGTAAGAATATCAATTTCAAAAGAAAACAGGACAGGCAATTACAAACCTACCCCCTCAATCTGGCTGAAGAGTACTCTGATGTTACTGTATTTATCTTGCCTGTGCTTCCACACACAGATAACCTTGAATGCTACTGAGTCAGATGTTTACCCACCAAGACAAAGAAACAGCTGATAATCAATGACCCACATGATAATCACTGACCTATATGAAGGTCCTGTATATCTTATCAATAACATCTGCCATTACAATATCTACTGATAATATGATCTCAAAGTCCAAATGATTGATCAGAACTAAACTTACTCTGTAAAGCTGAAAGTACTGTACTTGTATGCAACTAATGACAATTCAACAGTTATCACCTCCACAATCAGAGGAATACTAAGCTATTGCTGTTTTTTTCCAATTTATAATTAAACCTTAACAAACCTGGGAAATATGGAGACAAAAGCCCCACATCATTCTTATGGTAATACTATACCATAATTCCCAGGGATGATGGTAACCATATACTTCCATCTATACAACTCCTCTCTATAATCTTGTGGATTACTTCCATGATCACCAGACACCATACTGGTATGACAGCTGAAAAAGTGAAGATGGCTTCTCCATTATTCACATGGAAATACTGTAATCCTGTATGGCAGTGAGACCTCAGCAATAAAAGAAGAGGATATCCATAGACTCAAATGTACAGAAATGACAATGATTACAATAGATGGATATGTACTGCATCCTTGAATACGAGGCCTAGGAGGATTAAGATTGCGACTGAAGAGTTGAGAGGAAGGATGGGACTTGAATGTATTGGTATTGTGATCAAGAGGGGTAGATTGGGATGGTCTGGGGATGCTGAGATGATTGGGGATGACAAGTGTGTGGAGAGGGTGTGAAGTGTGAATGTTTGGGGTAGGGTTGTGAAAGGCAGACCAAGTGATCTTGGACAAGGTCACATAGTGCAACCTCAGAAATAAGGGACCGAAAATGGAGGCTTCCAGAGATTGAGCAGCGAGTAGAGCCGCCATTAGGTGACCAAGGCTAATGAATGCAATCATATTGGAGCTTTTATACACAATGTACAGTATGAATAAATTAAATACTGGCCTAAAACAAATGTTTCAGTTCCATTATGGAAGAGGTGGGCTTCTGCTTTATCAGGCCAATAAACCATTTATAGACACAAAATCAAATAATACAGAAAAATTAGTAGAATAGAGCTACTTCATAACTATAAGTTACTGGTATAAATTAAAAATATGGTACATTATGCTACAGCTAACAATTGAGATAACACTGTTCTGAGAAACAGTTATTTTAATATGAGAAGCTTTGCAGAAAACAGCAACAATCAACTTTACACACATAATGGTACTGTAATAATGGTGAATAAGCAAACCCTCAGGAAACAGTATTTCAGGTACTAGTGAAAAATGTCAACTGTAAAACTAAAGTTGAAATCACTGTGCCGAACTGCTAAAAAAAAATTAATACCATAATTACAGTATGCAGTAAACCAATCACACTGTTGAGAAGGCATCACTCATTTCTACAGCATATACAGTTACTCTGCACATACAATCTACAAATGAAGAAGCGCCATTGGAAAGGCTAAGCTTCTGAACACCATCGCATCACACAGTTCTGTATAATTATATAGTACATATAATAATACTAATTTTTAAAAAAGGTAAAATTATAGTTTCAGCCGAAAACACAATTGCAAGATTTTGATATGTTTTTTCTGTGTATTAGAACATTTTAAGAGACTGACACCTTTCTTCTATGGCATTTTCATTGCAAATTGCAGTATTTCTATTTTACTTTTGAAGGTAACCTAACCTAACCTTCAGGAGTAAACTAAAAATACTTTGCAATGAAAATGCCATAGAAAAAAAGTGTCTTGGAACTGTTTAAAAAAAAAAAAAAACTCATAACTGTGTTTTTGGTTGAAACTATAATAATACCCAAAAATACACAAACAGGAAAATTACAAATACAGTCACCTTTCAAACAATTTTAAAAAATCTTAAATTTTAAGGTTTCATTTTAACCAAATACTTTCTTCTTCACAGCCCTACCAACTTCAATCAAGTAAGTTCAATGTCACCTACTGAGAAGGAAGAGACTGTAGCTCAACAGTGGACATATTACACAAGTAATGATTGTCACCAGTGGAATGAATAAGGAATGGTGATGTATTTCGAAATAACTGGCTCTGATTTGGGTAAAAATTACAAGAGCCAACTCTGTATACTAAAATCATGATATGACCTTTTCAAACGAAAGATAACTGGAGAGACATGATTCCATTAAACATCTACCACATATTCTACGAAGCCTAGATGGTCTTCAGGTAAAATGGAAATAAATACGATATGCCTACCTGTCAGTACGTGGCTGAAGTAGAGGGGGGAGTCAAATGTCAAAGCAGTTGTCCGGGACCACCAAGCAATGTTTGACGTATGATAATGGTGTCAAATGTGAATGAGCCTTTCAGTGATACCTCCTGACGTTTATCCACCTTGAACTGACTCGTTCCTAAAGTTTTTTCTCTATTTACGACGTCTCTTTTAACACTTCCTGCAGCCTGTCTTCTTCTTCCCTATTGAATTGTCCGCTTGAACGTTGTCCCTTGAAACTTTCTGCCTCAGAGCACAGTATCTTCACTGCCTGTGAAGTAAACAGTGTTCTTTTTATATGATACACACACTGAGCTCTATAATACACATCAGACGTTTTGCATTGTTTTTAATGAACCATTCTTGTGCAAGGGCACTCAATATCTCGTAGGTCATAGATCACAGTAGAAAGGTTTTGTAAATGGGGCTGTTCATCCTCACATCCTGAGGGCAGGTATTGGTAGTATTGATGAACGGACAGTTTGTTATATTTAACGTGAAATACAGTTTGCCATTGATCCTGGACAACATTCTTGTTAAGAACAATATAATCTGAGACACTTAAAATCTGTGTAATATGAGAAAAATCCGTGTGTAGGCGTCAGCTATGATTACCAGAGGTGGTGCTTGAATACTGAAAGTGAGTTACAGTGGTGTCATTATTGGTAGGTGGTGGTGACCATCAGCCACTCACTTGATGTAGTGCTTCCTACTTCTTCCTTAGCCTTTATAATTCTTTTTCTGTGCCTGCCCTCCTGTCTTCCTATTTCATATTTCCTGTCACTTCTTATTGCTTTTGTTTCCTTTACAGGTGGCTTTACTTGAGTGACAAGCCAAATGATTTCCAGTAAGCCAAGAAACAATTTGCAACGCCGGTTGGTAACCATATAACCAAACCATACGTGCTCTCTACGTGTCAACAAGTGGGTTTGTGGAGGGTTAGTGCCCCTCCCTGTAAAACAAAGTCAAATGGCCACCCCTTACAGAATTATGGCATCTGGCAATAGATAGATATATAGTGTCTTTATTATACAGGAGTATAGTACTGTATTTCTGATTCCTCACTATTTATCAATCAACAGGTAGAAATGCAGCAAAGACTGGCATTCATGTGGGTGCCCAGCTTACAGCTACACAGGAATTGCCGAAGCTGGTGCCTCCCTTGGGTAAGGGGGTTACTGCAGGTGTCCCCATCAGCCAGGCAGCAACCATTCCTTCCAGCACTCAGGTGCTATACTCAGAGGTGAGACAGAATGTGTGAGTGCTGTATGCTATTGCCAGTACTATCTGATGTAGCTAATATCTGGCATCACCTTCCGAAGGCATCTTATCGCCACAAACACTGATCTGAGAAAATTTTTATTAAATTTCTATCTCTGTATGGTGCTTCCATTTTACATTCAAATATTTCTTACTACAGTATTGCCATTCCTATTTCCTAGCCTCTTCCCCAACCACTCCCAGCTGATCAGTGTTTGTGGCGATAAGACGCCTTCGGAAGGCAGCGCTTGATATATTTATTCAAACCTGGTGATCTGATGGGTAGATGCCCTGGGCTATAAATAAGGTGACAACAAGGATTTGCAGTATATCATCATATAACAAGTAGTCCTACATACAGCATGTTTTTTTCCCCACAGTAGCACTCAAGACGAGGGCCTGAAGAAGCTGCGTCGGTACAAGAGAATGTTTGCCATATCCCTGTTCAGTGGGACTTTGGTATTTGCATGGTTTCTCAAGAGGCAGAAGGGACTTAAGCTCAAAGCTCTGCTGGAAGATTTCACAAGACTTCCTATTGATGAGTCCTTGTTTGGTGCTAATGTGTCAATATATAAGTAAGGAAGAGTCCATTAATTGATGATGATATTGTTTTAAGTCTAAGTTTCCATATTAATGACAGCAGTGTAGTGAAAACATCATTCTACCCCTGATGATATATCAGAACAATTCAGTTGAAGTGGCAACCTTGCCATTATTATCAGTAGGTCTAATCCTCAAGGGATGACAGAAGGTTTTGCAGTCATGCCATCAAGGGGAGTCACTTGGTCATCTCTGATTAAAAGTACAGTACTAGACCACAACAGCCAGATCTTAGGGTCCCTACACTTCAGAAGAATAATTTGTGATCCCACATGGTGCTTTTGCATGATAATACACTAAATGGTGTTCAGAGACATTGGGTAGGGTAGTGGCATATGAAGATACGGAATTTAACCTGGTCTTATTAAAATCCAAAGTTATATATATATAAGTAAAGCATTTTCAATTTATATTACGTTTCCACTGAGCACAAGGAGTAATTCCTTCATTTACAGGTACAAGGGTTATATTTTTCCTGGACAGCTGGTCATGTCGGGAGTTTTTGAAGAGCTGCCACATTTCCAGTTTAGGGAGGATGATGTGGTTGTTGCAAGTTATCCCAAGGCTGGTGAGTAAGAGTGTACAGTACATTTAACCCACTGCACCTGGGGACATCTTTTCCATTACATCCTGTAGTCCTAACGGACCCAGGTTCAGATCCCCGCTGGGGCAGGGAACAGTTTAAGGATTTGAATTTCATTAACTCAGGCTTTACTGATCTACCAGAAGACCCGCTGACATGTTGTAAAAATACCCCCGTTAATACCAATACACCAGTCCTGTATGAGACAGCCCTAGCATGTATTCAATATGGACGGGTGTTAGCGCCGAAGTGGTGACATGTAGAGGTGTATGATATGTAGGAGGACTGCTGGGCCTTGATAGCAGGCTGTGAAGCCTGTGCCCAGAGTCGGACATATAAAAAAAAAAAAAAAAATATCTTGCCATCATCTGACAACTTTGCTTAGTTTAACATTTTAAGTTGGAAGGGTAAAAAAAAAAAAATTTAATAAAACCCATAAAATATGAGACCTACATTGAGTTGTACAAATATAATTTAACAACAGTATCCCCAGGTTCAGATAGTTTAAGCACTGTACAGCATATGTTTAATCGTCACTGTAATTCGCCTAAATGCTACTGTCGTGGACATTGTAATGCCAGCCAGATTATTTCTCATTCAGTATGGAAATCATTTTTCTCACAAAGCGTCATATGGGATAGGCCTGGGAAGGTCTGAAACAAAACTCCTTGATTTCTGATAGAGGACATCTGCGGACATCTTGAACTTTGAAACAAGGATCGGTTCCATTAAGCCTTCTCTCTTGCAGGAACTTCATGGATGTAGGATTATACAGTCCTTCAAAATAAGAATTAGTGCATACTTTGTGGGAAGCAATTTAACCAAAGACAATGGCAATTGCAAAATCTTAAATAATTCTACCACACATTAATAAAGTTGGCTTGTTGAGGAAACCAATTACAGTACAGTATATTGCTTGCTGGACATTTCCTAGTACACACCGTTAACTTACATTAAAATTGACAGATTAATCTTGGAACATCTGGAGCTGTATTGATTATTTAGGATATTGTCAGCCTGTTTCTGCATGATATTTTTCTGACTGAATGTACTATGGGTCACAAAAGTATCGGTGCACAATATGCGTGAAACATTTGGGACCACAGAACAAAGGTCACTGAAATATTAGTGTCCAACTTGTGCAGTGTCTGTGATAAGTGGATGCATAAGGGACGTAGTGATATCAGAGGTAGACTGCAAGATAATGCTGATTTCATGTGTGCAGTTTGTTGGGGAGAGCAGGTGGAGATAGTTAGGTGTGAAAGGATTGAACTTGCTGGTGAGTCTCTTGAGTGTGTGGAAGTTTTGTTATTTGGGAGACATGTTATGGGCTGGAGTGAGGAGTGGTTGGAAGAAGTTCAGGGAGCTATTGCCTCTCCTGACATTGAGAGGACTCTCTCTCCTTTCTAAGGGATCTTCGTATGCAGCATGTGTTATGAGTGTAATGTTGTATGGTAGTGAGAACTGGGCAGTAGGGGAAGAGGATATTCACAGGCTCAAACATACCGAAATGACAATGATTAGGTGGATGTGCAGTGCATCCCTGAGTGTGAGGCCTCGGGGGGGGTAGGTTTATGATTGAAGAGTTGAGAGGTAGGATGGGACTGGAGTGTATTGGTGTTGTGATGAGAAGGGGTAGATTGAGATGGTTTGGGCTTATGGAGACTATGAGGGATGATAACTGGGTGCAGAAAATGAAAAGTGTTAATGTTGGGGGTAGGGTTGAAGAGGTAGACCAAAAAAGACCTGGGATGAGGTCACTGAGTGTGACCTCAGGGATAAGGGACTGAATAGGGAAGCTGCCAGAGATCGAGCAGCAAGGAGAGCTGCCATTAGGTGACCAAGGCCGATGCACACAAGCATGTTCGAGCCTTCAAAAACGAACAAATGAACGACCTACCACACGTTAGTACCCCTAATGTTGGAAGTTGTCATATATAATATATTGCTAACTAGCAATATCCTCATGGAAACATATAGCAGATATTATGTTTATATAAACAGGCATTGTTCATACACAACGAAATGTTGGTAAAGATCTGCAATTGATCAAATGGTTTTGGTAGGCATGGGACCCCCTCTGCATATTTTTGTGACCCATAGTACATGTTGACTCAGGGCTTCAAGAGGACTAACACCAGTCCTGAAATTCCTGTGATGAGACTCCCCTACCTGGAGTCTAATACTAGTTTAACAAGAATAAAATATAAAAACTTCCACAGTGTTGGAGATATAAAGTGAGGACTAACTGTAGTATGTAGCCCTTTCTCTTCCAGGAACTACTGTACATTAATTCAAGAGACAATGTACATATTGTTACATCCCCGTCCCCACACTGCCACAGGCTCCAACAGCAGTAGTTCAGTATAGGAAGGACGTTGTCCAGTGAGTCGCTCTTCCTATGGTCAGCCTTTAGGTGTACAGCACACGAGATCAGCTGAGGCAAAAATAAACACTGGCTTCTTTAAAGTTCACTGTCTTTATTTTCCAAATAATTCCAGTTAATGCTTTCTGACTTCACTTTTCCCACAAGCACCGGAGCTATAAAAACTTTACTAACTGCAGTTGCACTTAATACTTGACAACACTTCACACTTAATGCTTGACAACACTTCACTGTTTTCACAAGTACCAAAATTACACAAACTTCAATAACACTTCACGGCTTTCACAAGTACCAAAAATATACAAACTTCACTGCACCAGCTAAACTTCACTCAAACTGACTGAGACCCAACTAAAACTCTAGTGTCTCATCCTTCATCTTTATATAACCTTGCATTATTCAGGAAACTTCTAGCACGAACTCGACAGTGCGACAGTTAACAGTTGCCAACTAAGAAGCAACCAAAAAATGCCAGTCTTCTTACATTACATAACACTCTAAATCAATTACCAAACTTAAATTAAATTACATAATTTTATGAACAATCACATAAATAAAACATTATGGAGAAAAGGAGCATAAAAATTAATGCATAACTTATGAAATAACTATGCTCACTAACAGCAGGCAAACTGGCAACCCTGACTCGTACCGATACCAGCCCACGGTAAACGTCTA
The DNA here is from genome assembly GCA_018397915.1 of Birgus latro. NCBI lineage: Eukaryota > Metazoa > Arthropoda > Malacostraca > Decapoda > Coenobitidae > Birgus > Birgus latro. The sequence continues at coordinate 27,059 of JAGKTI010006184.1, read as the reverse complement.
GAATCAGTGAGATGCTTTTCGACTTCCTAACTGGCAAATCCCCCTTCGTAACAATATTGACTCACTGTCTCCTGAGCTTAATAAGGTTATATGGAAATGATAAAAACTACATTCTTTCTTGTAGGCACTACATGGATTCAGGAGATTGTGTACATGTTGACCCACAGCTTCAAGAGGACTGATGGCAGTTCAGAAGTCCTAGAGACAAGATTCCCCTACCTGGAGTACCCTTACCCAGGCATCAAGTCACTCGCAGCCAAGCAGGGGCCGCGTTACATCAAGACACACTTGCCCTTGAGTCTCTTGCCACCTTCATTTACAAGCAGCAATGCCAAGGTGCGTTTGAAAATACTTTACTGATAGGCTTGTCGTGTAAACCTCAGAGGGGATAAAAGGGGGTACCTTTTTATTGTTTCACCTCTGTTATATAATAATGACAACTGCATTTTGCTTTGCAGCTGATTTATATATGTCGGAATCCCCGTGACGTGGCTGTGTCCTACTACTACTTCATGAGGCTCCTAACTCAGTGTAGCTACCAGGGCAGTTTCTCCAGCTTCATCAACATGTTTTTGGCTGACATGGGTAAGTGTTTACCTTTTCACTAAAAAGATAACTCATTGTAGTGTAGCTTTTCTTGCCACTGCTGTGTGATTTTTTTATTTGAAGATCTCTGAGGGAGTGAAGGGATAAACCCTTTGACTTTGGCTTATGTCCTTTTTAGTTTATTCTTTGAGCTACCAGATTATTTTATCTAACATAGAAAAAGTTGCTCGTATTGAAAGGGTTTATTAAGGCCAACCCTGTTGAGAGTTGCCTCTTTGTACAGTAATACCTTAACTTACGAACATAATTGGTTCCAAGAGGCCATTCGCAAATTGATTTTGTTTGCAAAATGAAAATCCCTTACAGTACTACACGTACAGCATAAAAACACTGTACTGTTCACTGATCTGGTGGTATGGTTTTAAATGTTCTTAAGCAGTTTATATTGTATGATGAAATATAAATGCATAAATTAACACAAGAAATACACAAGAAAAACATACAGTATAACATACAACTCTGTTCCTGATCTTGTCCGATGCCTATTTACAACTGACGAAAGATAATGGAACAGTTGCTGCCTGCGAAGATGTGGATGTGGCAAGCATTTCATTTTGTTTTGTTAGTTTTAAATATACATTGGACATAAACGATAACAGATTTATCTTATTTTATAAACATTACTGTAGCTCACCTGAGGGCAGATATAGCAGGACTTGCAGTAAGTGAGAGGAGGCAGGTGGAGGAGTGGAGTTAGTTGGAAGATACGGGTGAGGAGAGAGCAGTGGGCGAGTCAGGATTTTTTGGGGAAGCAGGCTGAATGGATGTGGCTGAAGGCTCAGCATAGGAGGTTGAAGGCTCGGCAGAAGGATGTGGTTCATCTAATTTCACTTCCACCCTTGAGAAAAACCTCATGATTGACGACTGGGAAGTGTTCTTCTTCTTCGTCTTCTTCTTTTTTTTTTTTTTTTTTTAAGATTCGCCACACTGGTGTGGGCACGGGCTCGGGGTGGAGAGCCCGTCAGAGGGTGGCAGTAAGTAAACAAGAGAAAAACCTCATGATTGACGACTGGGAAGTGTTCTTCTTTTTCTCGTCGAGGATGAGACGATAGAAGGCCTCGCAACTGCTGTCACCCGCCACATTCAGAAGCGGTCGCAACGGGCTGCTACAAGCTAAATTAGTTTTTCGTGGTTATGTTCGTACCTGTGAAACATTCATTATTTTTTTCGTGTTTGCATCTTTGAAATGCTAGGATCTTGAATGTTCGTAAGTTGAGGTATTACTGTATTAAATACAATAAATGTTCTCATCCCTTAGTGCTCCTCCCGTGTGTTGGTAAGTTGACAGCTATTACAACTCATATCCATAACAAATCCTTTTTGTTCCAGTGATGTACAGTCCTTTCTTTGAGCACGTTCTGGGATACTGGAGGGCTCGACACAACCCAAACATCCTTTTTCTGTCATATGAGCAGCTACATCAGGATCCTGTGAAAGTTGTTAAGGAAATTGCAGAATTTTTAAATGTAAGCACAGTATGGTTTTTTGAATTAGTACCTGGGATATAGTTTCTGTCTATATCTACACTGTGTTGTCATCTGTTGTGTCCTGTCCATTATCCAACATACTTATTGGTACAGTACAGCATTTATTTTTAACCCCTCGACTGCAGTTAAAGTGGTGAAAGTGATACCCCTGTTTCATCAATTCGCACAAAGGTTACCCATTTTCAGTGCAATAATTTTCATATTAATACACAAGATAAAAAAAAAAAAAAACATGCGGAAGAAAGCGAAACCTCTCTTCTTACCTACGAGCACATCAGTGAATGTTTAGGTTTTCCTATGATGCCGTAGAGAGGGGTGGAACCAATGCCATTTTTGGTGTTTTTTTGTGTCGCTATAGCTGTCTGTCACACACCACCACCCACACTGCTATTCACCACACTTCATTTCCCGACCACGCACCATTATACGCATCACTTTCTTTGCATTATCTTGAATGGTTCACTTGGCACTTCAAAATAATTATTTTACAAACATTATAATACAAAATTGTGATACTAAACTGTGAATAGCTGCTCAGCAATAGTGAGTAATGCTAAACTCAGCGAAAGATATTTACATAGCTTACACCAGACACTTTCATTTTCCTTATATTTTATTCACTTACACTTACTCTCTATCACTTATATACATTTGTTCAGTCACTTTTCTAGAGGAGCTAGATGTTGACAAGTGTGTGAAAGTCACAATGGTGTAACATAGGTGGGTTGGTGTCGCTTGAGTGTGGTGCAGTAGCTTGTTTTTTCAGAGGTTTTACAGTACATTCCAAACTAGAATCACTGTCACTAGTAGTTGCACACTTCCTTTTCTGTGGAATACGACTCTAGCACCTCTTTTCTTGGTAACACCAAGTGAAGTTGAGGGCTGGGGTGAATGCAACGGACCACTTGTAGACACTATGACTTCTTGAAGCAAACTGGGCTCAAGTGGTTACATAACGCTTGATGCAGGGTGGATGATGCCAAAAGGACGAACTGGCAACCTCAAGCATGGGTGGATGAATACACAAAGTCATCATCTTCATCATCATCTGAACCTCCTTTCCTGTCCTAGGGCAAGGTGAGGAGTAGCAATGTCCAGACAGCCAAAGTTTGCCCAATCCAATGGGCCACACTTCCATTCACTCATCTTTCAAGCCCCCAGAATCCTGTCTCTGTCTGATACACCAAAAACTTTCACCACATTCTGTAGCTTCACATAAACGTATACGATAAGAGTCAGTCCGGACACCATCACGTTATAAAGGGGTGCCAAATCTCTGATCATGCACTTCTCACAACATTCATCCAGCCAGCTCAATCTTTCGTCAGTTCCTTAGCCTCTCCGACTTCCATACCTCTCTTCTTCACACACTCATCCACATATCCCTCTACCTTCTCCTTGGCCTATCTCGCCTCCTCCCTCCTTCAGATTTGCTCAGATATACTTTTTTCACCACTTTATTGTTATCCATTCTCTCCACATGACCATACCATCTTTATACACTTTTCTTCGATTTTGGTGTCCACAGACTTCCTTATTCCGCATCTTTCATGAATCACATTACTTCATATCCTATCCACTCTCTGTACTCCACATGCATTTCTCAGCAGTCCCATCTCCACTGCTCTCACTCTTGACTTTTCATTTTCATGCCACACCATAGTCTCACATCCATATGTTAAAGTTGGCACTAGCATTCCTTCATGTAAGCCTCGCACAGCTGCAACACTCAAGCTTTTGTTTCTTATGAAGGCCTTCATAACACCAGCTACTTTCCTTCCTTGTGTCACTCTACTTTCCACTTCTTTTGCACATTTTCCTCTCTTTTCTATCACTACCCAGGTATCTGAACTTTCCCACCAATTCCAGTCTCTCTCCATTCACTGGAACATCACAGTGGGAGTCACCTTTTCTCTCGATTACCATCACTTTACTGTTTTCTACATTTATTCTTAAGGCATGACACTCACAGGCATCAACAAAACTCTTCACAAGTTTACCAAGTTCTTGTCCAGTATTAGCAAGTAGCACTGCATCATCAGCATACAACAAATTTGAGATATTCCATCCATCGCCATTCATTACCAGTGCCATCCCTCTCTCCATTACTCGTGTTTTTACTTCTCTCATCATCCCATCCATATACAGTATACATTGAACAACCATGGGGACATCACACAACCTTGTCACATCCCCACACTGATTGTGAACCATTCATTTAGATGCCCATTTACCCTTACACATGCCTCACTACCATCATAAAAACTCTTTGACAGCACCTAGCAGCTTACCATCTACACCGTACATGCGCAAAACCTTCCACAATCTTTCTCTAAATTTTGTCATATGCTTTTTCCAGATCCATAAATGCCATAAACACCTTATAGTCCTTCTCACAAGCCTTCTTCATTATCTGTCTCACCGCAAATATGTGATCCACAAAAACGTACACAAAGTACTCAAGCCAAAATACAGGGCGCAATTTTTGAAATCGATTTGTGGATTTTAAAAGCAATGTCGCAGCCTGTTGATTGGACCTTTTAAAAGGAACATCACAGCCAAGGGGTTAAACCCTTAAATGTAACATGATGTGCTTTGATGATCTTGCTACCTCCAAACTATTTTATTCATCCATCCATCCGTCATCCAGTCCAGCGTCACCCAATGAGGAGCGTACGAACCCGGGCATGTTGATCCTGACATTTATGATGGGAGTGACAGGCCTCACTCATCCCCAACTGGCATTACGTGAGCATTAAACCCCAACTACCCCTTGGATATAAACCAGGCTCAGTCCAATTGGAGCACCTTAATTACCCACCAAACCACCAGGTGCCATAATTTGGTTATATGGTTACCAACCAGTGTAGTAAGTGTTTTCCTGGTGTACAGGAAACCATTTGGCTTGTCACTCAGTGTAGGGTCACCCATAGGCAGAAGGAAGGGGAAAGAATGAAGGAAAGAAAGACAGAAGAAGGAGTGTAAAGCCACCCGTAGGCAGAAGAAAGAGGAAAGAATGAAGGAAAGACAGAAGTGGAAGGAAAGAAGAGAGTTAAGGGCAGACACCCAAAGCAGCACTACATCAAGTGAGTGGATGGTGAGCACTCCCACCTACCACATACTATTTTATTCATTTTTGCAAAGATCTCTGATTGTGAAAGGATTTACTAATTATCATAATTTTTAGTTTTGTCTTTCCACATAGGCCTAGCATGGATTGGACAGATTCACCTAAAAGCATTTTTCTACCTTGCTATGTTCTGCCAGCTTTCTAGTTATACCATAGACTTGAGGGACTGTATCTGTCCCATCTGTACAGAAAGTCTCCCCTACTCTGAATGATCATTATAGAAATAGCAAGAAAAAAACTGTGTGTGTGTGTGTGTGTGTGTGTATATATATATATACAGTAGGCGCGGAAAGTATTGACATTTTTTTGCCGACGTCATTCTTCTTCGCATTAAGTGAAGTAGGGTCAATACTACCCTCCCCTGTGATGCGAAATGAGCTGACGCTTTTTCAGCGGGAGCTGGCAACCCTGCTTGATAGGTTTGGCACCACAGGAGCAGGCTCAGTAATGTTTGGGCAGCCACAGGAGGAGGATTGTCTCTGTGTGTGATGCACCACGAGGGCATGTTTTGACTCAAATAACACAGTTATTTGGTTACCTACCACATTCTCATCATGCCTAAAGTAACCACAAGCAAGGACAAACGTGTGGAAGTGATTACTTTATACAAAGCTGGCCACAAACTCCCATTTATTGCAAATCAGATGGTGTTAGACTGAGGACAGTGCAGAGACTGGTGAAGCGGTTCAAGGACAGTGGGGAGGCCATTCCTCCCACTCCACTTCCCAAGCCTGGGAGACCTCGTAAGACAACCTTCAGGACCCGTCAGCTGATCTCAAGGCAAGTTAGCAAGGATCCAAGGCTAACAGCACGGGATTTAAAAGAAAAGAACCCACAGTTGCTGGCAGATGTGTCTGTCAGAAGTGTGCAGCAGCTGTTGCATGACGATCTGGGCTACAGGAGTTTTTGTGCTCGTAAAAAACCACTGCTAACTGCACTTCAGAAGAAAAAGAGAGTAAATTTTTGTAAGAAATATCTTGCCTGGAGTGAGGAGCAATGGAAAACTGTGCTTTGGAGTGATGAGTCAACATTTACTGTCACTGGTACCCCTTCATCACGAGTGTACCGCAAACCAGGCAGTGACCCCCTGGATCCTAAGTACACTTCCAAGTTTGTTAAATACCCAGCCTCACTCATGGCTTGGGGCTGCTTTACATATTATGGTGTTGGTAGGTTGGTAATTCTACCTGCAAATGAAAAAGTGAACCAGAACAATTATTTGGAGCTCTTATGTGATGTTTTAAGTGACTCTTTTGATAAAACCAAGGCAAGAGTATTTATGCAAGATTCTGCCCCTGCACATGTTGCAAAGTCAGTGAAACAGTGGCTAACAGACTGTGAGGTTCCCTTTATTCGAGATTGGCCCGGAAACAGCCCAGATATCAATCCCATTGAGAATTTATGGGCGCACATGAAGCGGCAGCTGCGTAGTATGGACACATCATCTTTGCCTAAACTTGAGGCTGCAGCTATGGAGCAGTTTTAGTCCGTCTGTTCTGCAAAACTACGCCATCAGTCTCCCCAGACGCCTTAAGAAGATAATAAAGGTGAAGGGGAATGCCAGTAAATACTAAATTCAATGGTGAGTGTTAATTTATTTGTTTCTCCTTGCTAACCACAAGAATGTTTTCTTTTTTTAAGATGGCGTCANTTCCAAGGCCAGTCATTAACCAGCAAATTAATGACAGATAGCTTTACCTCACTTGTTACCTTGCCAGAGTCATCTCAGTATGTATATCTGAAGCTTTTGTTGTGGCCCCAGGCTTACTCATCTGAACATGAAGCTGATGGACAGAAGGCTGAAGTTGCCTTTCTCCTGCAGTCAGTCATTCACCGTTCAGGGGACAGGGAGGGAGGTTGTGGGATATCGTACAACAGGTTGCACTGCCTAATTTTATCAGCTCTATTGTGTGAAGGCATTCCTTTTCAGCACTAACTGAAGTAGAGGATCAGTTGTGAAGATTAATCTGGTACTGTAGCAACTGTACTAAGTGGAAAAATTTGATTCCATAAAACTACATTTTTAAAACACTATGCTGTACTTAATTTTAACTAAATAAATGTGTTATGTTTCACTTGTTTTCAGCCACAAGTGATGTGTATTCATAAGTACTGGTTATAGTTATACATTAACTGTTCTTAACAGCGTAAACCTTATTATTTCTATCTTTTCACAGGTGAAGTTGGAAACTGGGAGCATCATCTCAGTGATGATGAAACTGTAGCATTTGAGAAATGGGAAAGGAAGAATTTACTTAATACTGGTCTTGATTTTATGTACAAAAAACCTTCAGTTTAAAACCAAATTAGTTTTGTAAACAGTATTTAGTTAAATTGATTATTGCTGCATGCTAACTAAAGAAAGTGTTAGGAGAAATACATTGAGTTGGTTTGGCCATGTGGAGAGAATGGAGAGTGAGAGACTAATGAGGAGAGCGTATGCAAGTGAGGTGGAGGGGGGAGAGGGAGGCTGAGGATGAGATGGAGGAATGGAGTGGACAGATGTATGAGAAAGGGGATGTGTGAGCTGGAAGCAAGGCAGTGAAATGGCGTCAGACAGGGCGACATGGAGGCAGTTTGTTTGTGGCCACCCCTTATGGGATTAAGGCATCTGGCAGAAGATAGAAATCTTAAGTTGCATTATCTTAATACAAGAATACTGGTGCTTTCTGTAAGAAAATAATTATACTGAATATGGTATACAGTTGCAACATATAAACGGTAATGGGGGAGGCGGTGGCTCAATCGGTAGAGAGGTGGCCTGCGGTCCAACGGACCCAGGTTCGAATCCTCGCTGGGGCAGGGAACAGTTTAAGAATTTGAAATTCAGCAAATCAGGCTTTACTGATCTACCAGAAGACCTGCCGACATGTCGTAAAAATACCCCCGCTAATACCAATACACCAGTCCTGTATGAGACAGCCCTAGCATGTATTCAATATGGACGGTGGGTGTTAGTGCCGAAGTGGTGACATGGTATGTAGGAGGACTGCTGGGCCATGATAGCAGGCTGTGAAGCCTATGCCCAGAGTCGGACACACAAAAAAAAAAAAAAAAAAAAAAGTGTTCCCTGTGCAGTGGAGATTGTGTGGTTCAGCAAAGGTCCCTGATTGTGAAAGGATTTACTAATTATCATAATTTTTAGTTTTATGTCTTTCCAAATAGGCCTAGCATGGATTGGACAGATTCACCTAAAAGCATTTTTCTACCTTGCTATGTTCTGCCAGCTTTCTAGTTATACCATAGACTTGAGGGACTGTATCTGTCCCATCTGTACAGAAAGTCTCCCCTACTCTGAATGATCATTATAGAAACAGCAAGAAAAAAACATTGAAACACTTGGGGAATATAATTAGTACAAGGGGGAGGGTGTTCATGTGGTTCCAAGAAATTTGAACTGTTGGCCCTACTGGCAATGAAGGGATTCTGTGTATGAAATAAAACTACAGTAAAAGTCCTGTAATCCGAATGGCATGGGACCACAGTTCTTTCGAACTGCTGGTTTTTTCGGACCGTTGGAAGGGACCTCTGAAAACATTGGAAATACAGTATGTACATGACCATTAAGTAAACACTTAAAATGATATGGGTTATTGTTTTGCTCACCGGAAATGCATAGAAGTGTAGCTAAATAGTTGCAGGCAGGTACATGCAGGCAGGTACATCCAAGTCCAAGAGCAAGTCCAATTCAGATAAAACCATAGATAAACCCCTGAGAAAAAATCCAATTGATTCACTTAGTTTTCACTCAATTCACTCACCAGAATATACTGTAATTCACTTAATTTTTACTCAATCCACTTAAATTTGTTACTGCACTTAAAATTCTCTTATAACTACCTTATCCTCATCACCATCATCCAATCCTACATTGCCCCATGAGGAGGACTGGAGCCGGGGCTAGGCAAGTTGGTCCTGACATTTAAGACGGGTGACCAGCCTCACTCATCACTTGGTGGCATTACATGAGCAATAAACCCCAACCATCCCTTGGATATAAACCTTCACTGGCTCAATCCAACTGGAGCTCCGTAATTACCCACTAAACCACCAGGTGCCAAAATCTGATTATATGGTTTCCACCCAGCATAGTAAATGGTTTCCTGTACACCAGGAAACTATTTGGCTTGTCACTCAGTGTAGTCACCCACAGGCAGAAGGAAGAGGAAAGAAAGACAGAAGAGGGAGTGTAAAGTCACCCGTAAGCAGGAGGACGAGGACAGAATGAAGGAAAGACAGAAGAGGATGGAAGGAAAGAAGGATGGAGGAGAGGAAAGGGCAGACACCCGAGAGCAGCATTACACTGAGTGAGTGGATGGTGAGCGCCCCCACTACAGCATTTTTTAAAACTACAGTGGTGTCTCGAAAAATTCGGAGTACTGGGATATTCAAATTACTGGTGGTCAGATTAAAGGACTTTTACTGTATTATGCTCCGTGTGTGCAAGGTATGAATGCTGTATGATAGTGGAACATGTGCAGTTAAGTTGTAAATGTGAGTGTAATATACAGCAGAGTAATGAGATTGGTGATATGGATGTGTAATGCCAAACTGACAGAGACCTGGATGATGACAGTGTCAGTAAGGTTACATGTAGGGGTAAGCTGAGGTGCCATGTGGTGATAAAAATACATGTCGAAGTGCTATAGAGACCTGAACGGGAGAGTGCCTGTGGGTAGACAAAGGAAAAAGTGAGATGAGGTCCTAAGAAAGGATCAGATTATGAAACTTAACTGGAAGGTTGAATCACATAGGCACAGAACACAGCCTTTAACAACCTTGAGTAACACAATGTCTTTCTGATAGTGTTCTTGGTACCTTCAGGCAAAGATATTCAGCTCAGGGGCAATATTTCATACTGGAGGGGCTGAAGATAGACCCCTATAACAACAGAGATTTTTCTTAAGTAAAATAAAATCATCTAGCTGTAGCAAGAAAGAAAATGCATCATCAGGCTGAAGGTTAAAGGGATATAATTATCATGTATCAACTACCTCTATTCTTTTTAGTAATGTAAATAAAGTCATTACATTTTCCAATCATGGTATTTTCTTAACAAATACTAATAAGGATGGGGAAGTAAGAAAAACAGCACCTGCTTTATTTACTAAATTTACATCATAACATTACAAGATTTAACCACTTCTATATAAGGTAATGGGTACATTGTTTATGATGACATTTAAAACAAGTTGGTGGAAAGACAATGACGATATTTCAAATATAGAACACATTTAACACCACCGTAGATTAATGAGAATGAGGGAGGGATTTGGGTCTAAAGGAAAGGTTTAACACCAATACATAAACTGATAGTGTAGAAATATTATCTAAATTCAATGTACCTACAATTATCATTAGTAGCAACTTCAGATACCTGGACTGAAATACCAATAAATAAGATCAGGAAGCATTTCATTTACTGAATGATACAGTACTGTAACTTTTACAAGGTATCTGGATGCTGATTTCTTAAGATACAAAACATGAGTGTTGTTTACTTATTAAACCTTACTAATGATGCAGCATCCTAATTAAAGAACTGATAGGTCTGGTTTTAAACCAAATATGAAAGTCAGTAAATACTTTAGTACTTGCAGTTTATATTAAATAATACATATTAGAATTTAAATAATACTCCACATTATGATCAAACAAAACAGGAGAAAGTTTGCAATGAATTATATGCAACTTCTCACCTGACCAGCATCCATTATTAGTTTCAGATGCATGTACCCTGCAGTTACTGTTGAATGTAATTTCATTACAATACATTCATTATTTAACAAGACAAAGATAAGCTCGGAACTGGACAATAATTTCACGTTCATTACCGGAGGTATGTTTGTATGACACTACATATATCACAAAACATTATTATTGTAATTACCTTTTCAGTTTACTATTACCATGTGTGTACACAGTAAACAAACATTTGAGCATAATACAGAAATTTAATTACTGCAGAAAGTCCAAGTGTCAAGAAATAAATTCAGCTTCAGCAGCACATACAGGATTCCAAATACTTTAACTAAGCACGTCTACAATTCAAACGAGAACACAGTGAACACTAATCAATATTATGTATTGTATCTGTAATTAATAATAAAGGTACAGTGATTAATCCGGCGTGTCACGTACAGCTGCATCCAAAAATTTCAATCCTCCTCCAGTCCTTCAGTAACTCATAAAATTATATTAGTTTGGGTTAAGTTGTATGTAGTCACTATGATCTGTTTGGCTAACTAAACAGTTAATTCTGTTAGTTCTAACTCCCCTAACCACTATAATGTTTTGAATTAGTAAAGGGCAGGAGGAGAAACAACCTTTGGAGGCAACAGCAATAGCGCATCCCTATGCAAGATATCTGTACCACATGTAACTAAATTTTATTTTATACAGCAATACTGCAAGCCTATGCAAGATACCTGTACCACACGTAACTAAATTTGATTTTATACATCATTAAATTTTATTCATAAAGTGTATTCCAGAGCATAGACAGAAAACCAGTCCATTACACATATGACATGATTATTGCTAAATATTGTAAATAAAATCTATATAAATTCAATGAACTTTAACCCCTTCACTACAATTATGTCTTCTGAAGTATTTTCATGCTACATATATACTACCAGACAATTTTAATCAGCTTAAGAAAGCTGTCTGGTAATGAACAGGTTAATGAATGCTATAATTAAACCCTCCATTTTGAAAGTCTCTCTTAACCTCAGTATAAATGGCAGAAGATAGCATGAATAAAATGACAGACATCCCAGATTAAATGGGTTAAAGTCTCAGAACTAATTGATACTACTATTTAAAGCAACACGAAGGATTTTACTATAATACATAAAGGTGGAGGGGGCGAGAGGGAGGGGGAGGTCAAGGATGAGATGGAAGGAAGGAGTGGAGAGGTACATGAGAGAGAGGGGTGTGAGTTAGGAGCGGGGTAGTGAAATGGCAGGGGACAGAGCAACATGGAGGCGATTTGTTTGTGGCCACCCCGTGCGGGATTGAGGCGTCTGGCAATAGATAGATAGATAGATTGTCAATTACCTTACACTTCCAACTTCTGTTGAAATAACCGACACTCCACCTAGTCTGGCTAAGTGAGGGTTTGCTGTACAAAGTAAAGGATATAATATATTTAGCCACACATTTAAATGATAAGTAGAATGTTGGTATACACTGTACACATATACAATGATTAATTAAAAATAAATACACACACACACACACAAATAGTTATTAAGTATGTGGCTTCTTAACCCCTTTAATCCTATCTTTTTTAGTTTCTTCTTCCTACTAAAAACTTTTTAGAAAAGGCTAATAATGGGAGTACCTAACTCTTCCAGTTCAAGCAGCCTACTCTAAACTGGATAGAACTGTCTAATGGTTGAAATAAGAAAATATAAAATACAGATACATCATAGGAGCGAAGGGGTTAATGAGATCGTAACAACAGCAACATGTACCCTAGAAAGGTGGTGACCAGGGATGCCTTCACACAGTGGTACAGCACAAACACTAGTAGGGAGACAGTATACAAGAAGTCATACGCCTTCCCTGCTTCCCTGTGCAGAGATGGTGGACTGTGACAATACTGTACTTTTGACAGCAGACCTTAAAATCAAACTCTTATCTGGTTATTATAATTCATTCACCTTAATCTGGCAGTGAATTTTATTCCTTTGCAGCCAATTTAACACAGTTTAGTGGCAGAATTTGGTTATAATATGGATTTACAATCTTTCCACATTACTTCTTTGTTTCTAGCACCATATATTAGCGTTAATACTGCTAAATCCCTACATTTAAGACAGAGAAATGGCAATTTTAGGTCCAGTTAAAGTTTGAGTACAGTGCCACAGTCCACCAGCTTCACTCTCATATGGCTGGGAACTATCAATGAAAACCCCACATTCAACAGACATAACTGAGGTATAAAGAGTATTTGTCGCTGTTTAAATATTGCAAATCTAGTTGCATACAGAGTGGTCCATGTATTACACCCATCTGTATGGTAAACTCTGTGCAGCAAGGATGGATGTCAGCATTAATTACGTCTACCCTCTAGTGATTTTTGCTTCCCATAACCATTCTTATATAAGCTTTATGCTATTTACTTTATGTCCCCTTACTGCTTGGTTGATTAGTAACACAGCTCCTTTTACTGGCACTCAGAACCATCCCAGCAACACATAAGGTATTCCAGGCTGAGGTGCAATGTACAGATTACCCTATTCTGTATACTTAAAAACATCTCCATAGCCTATTCATTATGCAAGCACCCAAGTAAACTCCATAACAAGATACACAGGACAAGTGTGGCCAAATTTATACTGTGACATACACTGGGTATATAATGATATCATCATCCTGACCATTTTTCCCACCTGAAGATAGTATATATTGTTGTTGTTACTCAGCTGTAGGGTTAAAATGAAAACTGTTTATGTGCCCTACCGTACCCCATTCGTAGGTGAGATTTGAAATTAGGAGATGAGATTTAAGATTATACCTCAAGAATGTCATAATTCTATATTCTTAGCCAACTGTAACCCTCAAAGTATTCAACACAAACTAAACATAATGGCTTTCTTTTCAAGATGTGACAATAAAATGTACAAGACTACCCATTCGAGTTATTTTATTCTATATTAGTTACATTTTTTTTCTTAAGTCACAAATAATATTTTTCCCCTACTTACAAAGTTAAACTGCCCATTAAAATTTGGCATAATATAGAAAATCCTGAAAATTCTTTTTACCCCTTCGGTCCATGGATGTACATTACAGAATGTTTATATTTCATTTTTTCTATCTCCTAGATGACAGAAAACCCGGATTTGACACGGGCTGGCAAAGCCAACCGGCAGTCGCAGTAACAGACCCAAACTACTGAATTAGACACTGTTAGCTTGCTTCACTGTGAGTTTCATTTATTTATATCAGCTACGAGCCGAGATCTCGAAGTTTCAACTTCAAGAACCATTTTCCAGCTTTGGGTCTGTTACTGCAATGCAGCCATTTTCATGTCAAATCCAGGTCTTCTGTTATCTATGTCTATTTCCAGATGATTATATTCAATTATGGGGACATCTCTCAAACAAAAGTGGCAAGGAACACCTCTCATACAAAACAGGCAACTGAGTAATGGAATCTGTTTCTTACCACTCCTAAGCTGAAAAGAAAAGTCTGAAGGTAGTGAGAATGAGATATAAAAAATGGCACTGCACTGAAGGGGTTCAAAAGGCCTAAAACTTGTTTCATTAATACAAGCCAAGTCTCTGCCTGACAACAGTATACATCACAGGTGAGCTATATTATATGGATAAGTACAGGTATCTCTTACTCAGTGCTGTTCTGGTTACCATTATTTTAGCTTAACATTACAATTTTTTATGCCCTTTTCTAGTTAAGAAATGTCTCGGGGGCAAGAAAGAGATTTTTTTTTTTTCCTGTTGTAAAGTGAAAATAATTAACACAAGCATAAACTACTGCTGGGAATAATTGTAGATGCAGCTTGGCCTGGTAAGTCTTCACTGTCACATTATTTGGTGTCTTTTCCATTGTTTTACAACTGATAATCATACATACCAGCTTATATGCAGTAATATGTGGTGCTACATATGGTTATAATCTTTATTTTGGCTGACTTGGACTCAGGTACTGTAAAAATATCCCTAAGAGGGTCAACCTTGCAAATGCTGGCAATGTACTCCCACTGAACCAACGATATAAATTTTCAGCTGACATTAAATTGCCTAACATTTCTGTTTTCAGTAACAGAACCTCATATTTAAGCAAGGGATACCTGTGTTTTAATACAAGTTACTGGACCATACAAGCATACATTGGACCTTACATAATACATCAGCCAGTTTCACAGCACTTGCTTACAAATCTATCAGGAAGATGTCTATTGCTGACCTTAAATATGTGAGTTTCAAGGAAAGCTTAGAAAACTAGGCAGTGTGTAGTGGAGGATAATGTTCTGAAGAGTTTACCATAAGGAAAGCTTTGAAAGGCACTATGAAATGGAGGAGGATATTCTGAAGAGTTAACCGTGTTCAGAACAACAGTGTCTATTTAATCTATTCTTGATATCTCCAGATACTTTTATAAATGTATGTTTTAGATGGTAAAAACTCTCCAACCACCCTCTGGATGTGATGCACACACACATTTGTCTCTGACCCAAGACTCCAACACCAGGCTACTGAAGCATCCAACAGTAGCAAGAATAAACTATATAAGACACCACTGTGATAAAGGGGTTAAGCTAGGTGAACCAGTATGACAAAGTGCACTACTGACTGAGAGTATTCAACATAAGAATTGATGAATGGAGAGGAAAATTTCAAATGGGAAGAAAGTATAATGGACACAAATGACTGTGGCTTTGGATGGAATGATGGGATGCTGCGTTGGGAAAAGATGTCATTCGCCCATATTCTTAAAAATACATTGGAAAGGTGGAGGAATGCCCCAATTTCTGACAGTCATTTACGAAACTCAAGATGTGGGATGCAAGCTAGCCACAATTATGCTTGTTACTGTTCCAAAATTACTGCCAAAACTGGGGGTTTAGCATCTACACCTTCTCAGTTTTAGGAATATGGATGTCAGATGTTTTATTGTCAGGAACATCCAGGATAAATGGTTAACGATGAAAGAGGCACATCTATTTACGACTGTTTGGATGATATGATATGGAAGTAAAATCTCACTGTGTAATATCAGACAACTCTCTTTCAAAATACCATCTACTGTATTTATCATCCAGTCCTTTACTGCCTTATCGGGTGCATGGGGGGCCTGGTGCTAGGCTACTTACCATAGTCCACACATTTACAACAAGCCACCAGTCACTCATTCTTGAGTATCATTATGTGAGCAAAAAACTCTACCCATCAGTTGAATGTAAACCCTTTTGGGCCTTATCCAGTTGGAGTCCCATAACCCACTAGATCACCAAGATCTTATCATCATGCTCCACCATACGAGATCTACCGTTACTAATAAAGAGTCTCTCCACAACATTACCTACTAGTGCATATAGATCTCATCATCATACTCCACCATATGAGATCTACCGTTACTAATAAAGAGTCTCTCCGCAACATTACCTACTAGTGCATATAGGATCATCTACACATCAGCACAATGGGATATTTTTGAAACCCAGTGTTCTTTGTAATCACCCAGAATGACCTGGTGTTAAATAACCAGAACAGTACTACTGACTCTGTATCAGTTTTTAACTCCTCAGGTGTGACATGCTGTTCAGAGGGCATTTCTATTAGTTTGTGGTGTGCTTTCCAGAATCTGAACTAGTTTTTCAATTTTTCTGCATTTCCTTAAAACACAGAAGGCGTGTTTATGTCCGGCAACACAGAAAACACAGATTTTGTTTTGTGCAGTGGCTGTTAGTAGCTACTGTATATCCAACCTGCCTGCGTACCAGTCTGCCAAAACATGCTCCAACACCAAAAAAAAACAAAATGTGTTCATCTCATCATTACATATGAATGGGAACACCTAGTCATCCAGTATTCTTCACTCACAAATAAAGACTGACTTCCTTCTGAACATACCTTTTTTTTTATTAACATACACTAAGTATATACATATACATACATAGATATATATATGTATGTATATATATATATACACTATATATATGAAAAAAAAAATTATATGAAATTTTATCTTCTGCACCACAGACATCAAGTCTAACAGGTATTCCACAGCCTAAAGGTTAAAATACAATTACCAACTATTAATCTGACCACTTTGGTTTGTGACTGAAGAGCAACACCTGACTCAGTACAGAACCAGATGATTTCAGGTATAATTTACAATATGCACAGGTAAAATGAAACCTGATGCTACACTACAGAACTTCCCCGAGATATAATACCGTATCTGTATTGCTGCCACAACAAATGGCAATAAGCTGCACTTGTTACTGGCAGTGCTGGATGCTATATGGCAACAGCCGGTACTCTTGAACCTTAAATCACCAAGGTGAAGGCAAACTCCCAATTTTCTAGGGATAATTTCTGAACCTAGTTATGAAGACAGATTGTTTCTGGATAACTGTACTGTACTTTGTAGTATGTGTTGTAGACTGACCTTATCTAATAACCACATGCATTCTACATATATTCATCACAAGTTGGATGCCTGCCTTCCCTTTCACAAAATCAGCTTTAAGAATACTGTAAAATAGGACACAAATTTTTACAAGTTTAACAACCAGGTTTTCATTCATAACCATATAAAATTTAATATTACAAAATTAAAAATTTGAAGCTTTGTTCTTTACCTGCCTTATAAAAACACCTCTTCAAAAAGAATCTGGTTTAGTCCATCACTTATCAGGCTTCAACAAGAACATGCAATTGTCATCCTAAACTATCCATCCATCCATCATCCAATCCTTCGGTGCCCCATGAGAAGCGTAAGAGCCCAGGGCTAGGCAAGTTGGCCATGACATTAAGATCTAAACTACTGGTAAGCAAAATTACTTTCCTATACATTACTGTAAAAGTATAGTATTGCAAAAACAGGCATTACGAAAAAGTGACTCAATATCACTTAGTGCTGCATCCAAAATAGGACACTGTTATGGCAAGGTCTCAGATTTGTGTCATATATAACTACTGGTATCTTTACTGACGGGATTTGCCAACCCTCTTCATCTGGTTCTTATTGCATTTTTTTTTTCCCCAACATATCTAGTATATAGTTTCTCTCAGTCCTTACTAACTGCCTTACAATTAAAATGTTTAAAAATTACATGTTTACTTAACCTCATCTAATATTGAAGTACTGTAGATATTTTTTAAAATGGTAAATAATACATGCATCTGCAAATAGTAATAAAACCTTCAACTTATCACAATCACACAGTCTACTGTAGATATTTTTTAAAATGGTAAATAATACATACATCTGTAAATAGTAATAAAACCTTCAACTTATCACAATCACACAGTCCTTGTATTCTCTGTGTCAACCTTGATTTCAGGCCATATAATTTTCAGTTTATTCTTGCAGCTGTCACACAATTTTATTCAGGTTAGGGAAAGGCACTTTGTATTGAAGTTTTTTTTTTTTTTTTAGAGATGAATCCAATCTTTATGGTGTGAAATATCCATCCCCAATTGAAAATTAACAGCAGATAGCAAGAATAAAATAAACAAGATTTTGCCACCTAAATGAGTTAAGAAGTGTGAAAATTATAAAGACAGCATTCCCTGCCCACTGTTCAGTACTTGTGTTGCAGGCATCCTCACTTAGGTAGTGCATTTATACTGAAAACAACTAGCTAATTTTGAACTGATCATCTGATTGTATGAATATGCTGAATCTATATCATCTGGCCTAAATCAAGCAATACTCTTCAGCTGACTGAAATCCTAGCAGTCACCGCTTGAAAACCGGCAATACATTTCCAACAGTTCTCTGCATTCTCAATGCTATGATTAAAATGAAAAACAGAGTGTTAAAAGCCCAGCAGCAACAGTAAATGTGAAGTACCGTACTGCACTGTAAAAAACAGGGACAACCATAAAATAGAGCATCCCTCCACCTCTACGACTGGCACGTAGTACCCATCTAGCAACAAACTCTCATCCCTTTTCTGTCCAACTCTCTAATGCAAGAGTTAACTGTTACTCCCAGTCCTTCATTTATGCAACTGGTCAACTCTGGAACTGTCTTCCTCTGTCTGTACTCCCCACTTCCTATGACCTCCAGTCTTTCAAACACAGTGTGTCCAGGCATCTCGAAATGAATGGATCTTGAATTTAGCTCTCTTTTGTATTGTTTTTGTTTTTTCTTGGAAGGAACAGTATGCAGGCCCATGGCCTTTGATTCCTTCTTCCTCGCATAAAAAAATAAATAAATAAAAAATAAATAAAATCACAAGAAATTTTTCTGGACACATTACAGTCATTACCAGAACAGTAACTAAAGTTATAACCAGATATCAAACAGCATCATTTAATGTATGATAACTCTTTAAAATTTACCATTTATCTAAGTTGCTGATAACTACTTAGCACCAAGTAGAAATACACCATTGGCAGTTTACATAATACAGTACACCATAACAAATCTTCCACCTCTAGCCAATATATCTTGAGGCTGAAATAAAAAGATTCATTTGACATGCAACTAACAATGTTATTGAATTCAATATGAAGTACAGTAAATTAAAAAAAAAAAATCATTGTTGAAGCTGTCCATGAACAATGGCATTATCAATAACCAGCTCAGTGTTGAACAGGTGTGATAGGATTCATAGAGCTGATTCTCATTCAGCACTCAATGATCTTGCCACACTATATTTTTTGTGGTTTCTTTCACATAGCTCAATAGTAAAAAAAAGACAATACTAAGCACTACGTCCTCCTCATAGCATTCCTTGCTAGCAACATAGTCTAGGGTTAATCTGTTGTTATACATGAGTATTCAAGATGGAGAGATGTCAACTTTACATCACGTTAAAGTGACAAGTATACTGAATACAAGGTTTATTTGTCAAGATTACTCAAAACACAACCTACTATATCTGTCAACAAAATTATAATATGCCTTATGAATCATGTTATTAAAACAATATTTCAACATGATATCCACTTCCTTCTGGTTAAATGCTGAGCTAAACAACAATGTCCCACATGTTTAACAGATATCCACTCTGATATATGAAAAAAAGATAAATAATATCAAGAAAACTGTTACTTGACAGATATCCAGGCCCATGTAACAGTATCCATATCCAAAACCGAGCTTCTTCATGTTGCACTAGCTTACTCAGTTTCATGGACAGTATAAAGACCTTTTCCCTAGTATACTCTTAACTACTGTGTTACTATGTAAGCTCTTTTTACCAGTGTGATGCTGTTGCTATAGAGAGAAAAACATTTCATTCTTTTTTACTAAATGGGTACATGAAGAGATCATACAGAAATACAATAATACTGGCCTGGTTTTGAAGTCAAAATAGTTTCTGATAACAAGAGTGTCTAATAGCAAAAAATAGTTTCACTGATGACCCTGATGCATGCTATCCATGCACATAATTTTACCATTTTTTTTTTTCCATTTTCAATGCCATTCATTTAACACCTATATAATTAAAATTATAATATTCACAACTATACAGCACACTTAATGTGTAAAGTACAGTACACAAAAATCATATTAAGCTGTAAGTCAAGTAAAAAATGCATTTGCTCATCTGACAATGATGATATCAGCACTCAATGTATTACTGTACTCACTTACTATTCGGTACCTTCACTATGTACCTGAATAATGAGGATATGATGATGAATGCATGTGTAATACAGTAAACAGTATTTTGTTAATATAATGAAGTCCTTTTGTCAGTCTTACATACAGTAGTTATTATCTGAATTCACACTGTAAGAGCTATTGAGTACTTGTGTCAAAATATTTACCAATACTCCCTCATTATCAACAAAGGTTAAATTTCTAAGATACCACCTACATGCGAAACCCACTGATCCTGATTTTCAGATGGATGCCTTTATATATATTCACTATACAATTCTTACACAACCACTCATATACTGCTAATGTGATTTTTAAAATCTGAAAGCCTTTCCTTTGTATATACCATTTCACCATTGGCCTGTCTCATCTGTACTGAATACTTTTCAGCTACAGGCACAAATAATATTGTTATTATTACAAGTGAGAGACAGCTGTGTAAATGGAAATCAGTCAAAAGCAGGCAACTTGCTATGTATGTAAGACAAAGGAAACAGACTGGCACTGCCTGCATGCATATTTCTGTAAAAATTTTATTATTTCCACAGAAGAAATTACGGGAACTACGAAAATTTTATCTATTAAAAGTGACAGTGAGATGAACAGAGGGAAATGAGTAGAGACAAAAACAGACAACTAACAGGTTGGCAGGAAGACGCTGCCTGTGACGCCTCGCAGATAGAGTGAAATTAATTTTTCAGTCTGCCTTGAAAATGTTTAATAAATGATTCCCAGTTTTTAAAAATCCACCAATAGTTGAAAATGTCAAAAAAAATCCCGTCAATAACATGGGAGTACTGTGCTATCTTGTACTACTCCACACCCATCACTGAAAAACACCAGAGTATTTTGTTTTATCATGTACAATTATTAAACAAAGTTATTAAAGTAAATTTACTTCTTTACACATACATACATGATGATGATGATGATGATGGCTTCTTAACACACACATAATGCACCAAGTAACACAACTTCATTATTTTTCTCCTATTAATCACCAACAAGTATCCAATATAATTATATATACCACTTGATTATCTTGTAAGGTATGAAGCTATTAGGACTGGGATTCTTAACTTTTTTCATCAAGTTCCCCCATTCCATCTTCCACAGATGGTTTTTCTGCTTCCCACTCTGTATACAACACACAGAAACTTGCCAGCATTGACTCACAAGAGACCATGAACAACTGAAATCCGGGAGAGTCTCAGGTGCTACTACCATAGCTCACAACTCAATGTTGCAAAATAAAAAAAAGAGGTGGGCAGAATCGTAATTTTTCCTTACTGCATATTCCCAAATGTCACAAACTTTTAATGTAGATGTTATAAGGCTGACCTAAATACAGGATGAACTTTCCTCTTCTCATCTGTTACTATTGTATTATATCACAAAATTTCTCTCCAATGCCCAAATTTCACCCTAGGGGAAAATTTCCACCTTGTTAACAACCCCTGCATTAAAGTAATGATGACTGGAGTAAAGAGAAAGGAATAAAGTGAAACACAAAATGATAAGAAAAAATGTGAATAGAACACATAATGAAAGAAGACGACTGCAAACAAAAATGGGTAAGGAATGGATGAATATGTCACAGAAAAAAAAAAAAAATGGAGAAGCTGAACCAGGAGGCAGAAAAAAGGAAAGAGACTACAGCATAAAGAGACAACAAAGAAGGGAGAACAGTAAGAAACTAAAAGACAACGGACTGTTCTCCTATGATCATGCCGACTACATTATAGTTAATCTACTTCTCTCAAGTTCTCACACATTCTACGTTACACTCCAGATACCTTATACCACATTCTCATCTTCTATCATTAGCATGGAGAGTTTAAAACAGGCTTTCTCATAATGTGTCAAGAGCTACAGTTTAAACTGTAAAATGGTAACAGTTGTTTTACTTACAATCCCTCATGCAGTCTTGTAGGTTACATTTAAACAGTGAAACAGTTAACACTATAAATCATTATACGTACAGCACAGTATACACGTTCCTTCATTTACCTAGCAAATATTTTTCATGTAAACCCTTCAGAACTGACAAAGCACCCCTTTGGAAGCTGCTTCAGTCACATATAGTGATATGGATTCAGTAACTGAGTGTGCACACCTTCAACTCATACTTATGCTCAAAGGGGTGCATTCTCATCTACTTATGAGGCCTTGCTGCACCTCCTCATTACCACTTTATTTCTGCATTTGACATGTAAATATTCTCTTTGATGTTATGAATGCATCTGAAGCCTGTATTAAAGAAATACAAACAGCAGAAAAGAGCACAGTATGTGTAACACTCACGATAAATGGCTAAAACAGAGGTGCCACAGAGCCTCCTAACCCCATCATAAAACATACTTCTTAGTTTATTCTTGCAACTGCCAGATGATTTTACTTAGGAGACCCTTTCTAAATTCGGGAAGTTAGATATAACTGGAGCCAGGTTACTCAGCCTGGAGAATGATGGCAACAGTGAAGAGCTGCTTGCCCTAAGCAGAATCAGGTCCACGTCAGTAATAAACCTCAAACACTCCTCAGAAATAGACCCACCCCCACCCCATGGACCAAAGCCAGCTGGAGTGTCTTACCTCACTACACCATCAGGTGTCTAAAAACCTATATGAGAACAATGATGAGACTAATGCACTATATCAGCACATTGCACAAAGGTCCACAGGCTTATCCCTGATCTTCCTTTGTACACTGGAAAACTGTCCCATAAAAGAGAAAGTACCTGTACTGTATTTAGGTGTGACAAGGGATTACCCTAAAGGTTCTTTCATATTTGGATAAAATCATCTGGAGAGCAAGAATAAAATAAAGTGACATACCTGGGATAAAGGGGCTAATTTCATGCGAATACACCCTTGGATGCTCCTCAATTGTCGGTAGCCCTCTTACGGCGCTTGCTGAGGAGTGAGTTGTTGGCGTGGTCAAGCGTCTTGATCTGAAGTGTGTCATAGTCAACCCGCATGGTGGCCAGGGACCGGGTCATCTCATCCTGTACCTCCTGCCACAGCTCTCCCTCCTCGCGCAGCACCCGCGACGTATGCAGTGGAGTCTGGGGCACCTCAGTGTATTGCTGCAAAGGGTATAATAGTGTACAGAAAGTCCTATTTAGAAGTTTTATTAAGTACTGCATTTCATACCTTGAAAGCCCTCCTCATGCAGCACCCATGATGTATGCAGCTGCATCTGGGGAACATTTGTGTACTACACTACTGTTGAGGGTAAAGAATGGTAAGACCTTTACCTACAGTATTCTCATTAGCTTAGGAGACTTACTAACACTTCTTCCTTATCCACTTTATTTCTGCATATGAAGCTTTAATGCTGTATGTTATTTTTACAGTCTATGTCAATATTACTAGGGCTTCAATGTCATACGTGAAAACAGTAAGGTGCATAATACAAAATAAACTGCTCAGATATGGGCCTTAGCAAGTTTCCTAACCTTACGGGAATACAACCCCAAATCCTTTCTATCAGTGGCTTTGTTTTTTTGTTTTTTACTAAGTTTTTACTACGATACTAAGAGCTTAGTATTGTATACTCAAATCCCACTAAACATTCAGGTTACACTCAAGGAATACCAAGTGCAGAACGACTGATACGGGAATACAATCCCAAATCCTTACTTTCAGTGGCTTTGTATTTTTTTTTAAACTAAGTTTTTACTACGATACTAAGAGCTTAGTACTGTATACAAATCCCACTAAACATTCGGGTTATACTCAAGGAATACCAACTGCACAACGACTGATGCTAAATCAAACGTAGGAATTGCATTGATAGTATAAATAGTATAAACAAAAATGGCAATCATATATCATCATCATCATCATCATCATCCAATCCTACATCACCCCACAGAGGAGCGTAGGAGCCTGGGGCTAGGCAAGTTGGTCCTGACATTTAAGATGAAAGTGACCAGCCTCACTCATCACTGAGTGGCATTACGTGAGCAATAAACCCCAACCATCCTTTGGATTTAAACCTTCACCGGCTCAATTCGACTGGAGCACCGTAATTACCCACAAAACCACCAGGCGCCAAAATTTGGTAATATAGTTACCAACCAGCGTAGTAAATGGTTTGCTGGTGTACAGGAAACCATTTGGCTTGTCACTCAGTGTAGAGACACCCACAGGCAGAAGGATGAGGAAAGAATGAAGGAATGAAAGGCAGAAGAGGGAGTGTAATGTCACCCATGAGCAGAAGGACAAGGAAAGAATGAAGGAAAGAAAGACAGAAGAGGATTGAATATATAGAATGAAGGAATGAAAGGCAGAAGAGGGAGTGTAATGTCACCTGTGGGCAGAAGGACAAGGAAAGAATGAAGGAAAGAAAGACAGAAAAGGATTGAATATAATGATAAAAAAAAAGAACACTTTGTTTACGATGGAAGAGTTGGAGAGGTAGGATGGGACTGGAGCGTATTGGTGTTGTGATGAGGAGAGGTAGGCTGAGGTGGTTTGGACATGTGGAGAGGATGGAGGATGATAATTGGGTACAGAGGGTGAGAGGTGTTAATATTGGGGGAGGGGTTGGGAGGGGTAGACCGAGAAAGACATGGGACGAGGTCATTAAGTGTGACTTAAGGGTTAAGGGACTGAACAGGGAGGCTGCCAGGGATTGAGCAGCGTGGAGAGCCGCCATTAGGTGACCAAGGCCGACGCATGCAAGCATGTTGGAGCCTTCAAAAACGAAATGAAACAAAACGAAACGAAACAAAACGAAACTTTGTAGGAGACTGTAGCAATCATATAACTGAAAATGATAATTGTACAGTAAACCCTCAATTATCGGAGGTAATTCAGCCAAGCCCTATGCCAGACATTGCGAAACACTGGACACTGCATCCAGCTCAATATTCACCACTGAGCCAGATACTGCAATATTATCCGTCTCAACTTTCTATCCTAAAAACTTTCCCATGAGCAAAAGATGAAAATTAAGCATAAAATACAGTAATACAATAATACAGCACCAACTGGCTACCATTTACAAGCCGGCTGATACACTTCGATGCCGGATATTGCACTGAACTGCCGGTTACCATTTCGGTGCTGGATAATGCATTAACAGAGCTGAACCAACAGCACTGGATGTTGCGTTGGGCCAGACAATGTGACGATGGATAATTGAGAGTTTATTGCATAAAAAAGGGGCTAAAATGTTAAAATCGTATAAGGGATTGATCATGTAACAGGAGATTGTATAGTGGGATCTGTGAGAACAGAAAAACTGTTAATTAATGTTCCACTGACATCCTCTGACCCTGAACCTTTAACCCATGGATTGCGAGCCACAGCTAAAGCTGGGTAGCATCACGTTGCGAGCCACAGCTCAGGCTGTGCTGACCGTGCATCACCATTAACAACTCGACCCCCACGCAAAACTTATGCATGGCGCTACGCAAAGACAGAGATTTTTTTTTTTTCCCATATGTTGTCCCAGATGATTATCTTAAGTTTATAATAAAAAAAAAAAGTTTTTTTTTCTCACTACTTCCGTATGTAAACTTACACACGGCCGTACGCAAAGACGAAAAGAAAGAGATACTTTTTTTTCACCAGATGATGACCAGGATGTTTATCTTCAAGTTTATAATAAACAAAAATTAAAAAAAAAAAATCCTTCACTTTTTTGCACACCACAGGGTGGGATAAAAAAGGATAATTGCGCAATCCACAGGTTAACAACCATATCACAAAGTCAAAAGAAACAGTGGTGTACAAAGCAACACTCCAGTGCTTACCACAATCCATTTGTTCTTCATCACATCAAAAATGGTAAAGCGTTCCTCAGGGTCAGTACGCAGCATGCCCTTGATGAGATCCTTTGCATCCTGGCTCACACTGACCCACTCAGGTTTGGGGAAGGTGTACTGGCCAGTGCGGATCCGTTTCTTCATCCCAGGAGATATTGCATGGCCGTGATTACTGTAAAATGGAGGGAAGCCACACAGCCTGCAAACAAAAAAATATCACCACCACCATCAATGCCATCGCCCATGTCACTTTTATCGTCATCATCATCACCACTTGTCTAATTCAACACTCAAAATCTTTTAGTACCCCTAAATGAGTGTACGTACCCTAAGGCTAAACTACTCAGTCCAGACATTTAAGGAGGGAGTGACCAACTGTCACCACTGAGCAGAAATGAGCAATAAAACTCAAACATCTATTGGATGAAATTTCATTGGAGCACCTTAACTTTACTAGACCAGGAGTTCTCAAACTTTTTCAACCCATGACCCAATTACTGCTTGCTCTGAACCATATATAATATTTTAACTATTATCTCCTTAACTACCTTAAGAAGCTTTTCTGTCTAACTGCAGCCCATCAATAAAGAAAACTATTTATTCCAGCATACCCCATATTTCTGTTAACTGTCTTGTTATCTAAAGTTGGTCTCCTACTTTGACAACAATATCTATACAAAACATGATCATCATCTTCATTTTGTTCAGTGACCGGGAAAACAGAACACAGCAACTCCCT
>JAGKTI010006183.1:0-11761 GCA_018397915.1 Birgus latro | reverse complement strand
TAACCATTTTTCTGGTAGCAATTAACATCATTTACTGTATTTGATTCTTTGTATCCAATGATTTAATGCATAAAATGTGAGAAAAGATGATTTCCATGTCCGATACTTACTTATACTATGCTGGCAAGTTCTGAGCTCCTATGACTCACTCACCCCTAAATCATCATTTTTTGGTTAAAATTCAATAAATTCATGCTATGTGTGCATTATTTATGTGAAAAAGGACCTAAATAAGTGCTATACATGTCCACTAGCGAGGTAGGAAGGTAGTTTTCTGATTTAGGTTAGGTTAGGTTAGGGTCATGAAAAACCAGTGCTGGAGCTTCAGGACCAACATCGGGACAAAACCAATATCCGGACATGCCTTTGGCTCTATTACAACGGATATTGGAGGGATTACTGTTTATCGGAAAAAGTCTGATGAAGCCAGAAGCAGTACGGACTGCCTAACCACTTCAGCTATGTTCACTACAATTAGGTACATAAAAGACATGTTTATCAGTGTACAATACAGTATTATTATATAGTATTATACTACAGTATTTGATTAATGTAGTGAAGTTATAACACAGTACAGTACTACAATGGTAGTCAAAACAATTTAAAAACCGTTCATGCTATCCGGACTAATGTCCGATGTATCGGAAAGTGTCCGGATTAGCAGGGGATAGTCCGTATGTCGCTTTTATCAGAAATTCGCATTCTTCAGAATGGCTTGGGTCCCAATTAGTTCGTTATAGTGAGGTCTTACTGTATGCTTCCTGGGCACTCTCAAGGCCGAATGGTTTGACGAAATTTATGGGTTTCACTATTTCAGGGTAAAAAATGGAACAAAAGTATACTAATCAGGGGGGGGAATCCATGTGTTCTCATAAGTTAGGGTTCAGTTCCACATTCTTCGTTCGATTTCGTGCTTCCCAACACATTTCAGACCAACTGGGCATATGGCTATCAGTCCTTTCTGATGCCTCATGTAGTTCTTACCCACGCTCATAATGGGTTTTGCAGTTTTAAGGGACGAAATGGAATGAAAATATTTGCTAATTAGAAAAATAGTTACTCTTTTATCAATGTGTTCTCATAAGTTAGTGTTCAGTTCCACATTCTTTGTTTGATTTCGTGCTCCCAACATATTTCCATCGAAGTGAGCATATGGTTATCAGTCCTTTCTTGCACCTCACCTAGTTCTACCCCACTCTCATAATGGGTTTTGCAGTTATAGGGGACGAAGTGGAATGAAAATGTTTGCTAATTAGAAAAAAAATACTTTCATCCACATTTTCTTGTAAGTTAGTGTTCAGTCCCACATTTCTCGTTCAGTTTCATGCTTCCCAACACAGTTTGGACTGACTGAGCATACAACTATCAAGTCCTTTCTCGCGTCTCACTGACTTTAACTCAGTCTTGTGGGTTTCGCAGTTTTAGGGGATGAAACTGAACTGCTCTCACTCTTGACTCTTCATTTTCACGCCACACCATAATCTCACATCTGTATATTAAAGTTGGCACTAATGCTTCTTCATGTAAGCCTCGTGCAGCTGCAAAACTCAAGCCTCTGATTCTTATCAAGGCTTTCATAGCACCGGCTACCTTCCTTCCTTCCTTGTGTCACTCTACTTTCCACTTCTTTTGCACATTTTCCTCTCTTTTCTATCACTGTACTCAAGTATTTGAACTCTCTCGCCATTTTCAGTCTCTCTCCATTCACTGTAACATCACACTGGGAGTCACCTTCACTCTCGATTACCATGACTTTACTCTTTTCTACATTTACTCTCAAGGCACGACGCTCAGACATCAGCAAAACTCTGCACTAGTCTACCAGGCTCTTGTTTGGATTTTGTAAGTAATGCTGCATCATCAGCATACAACAAATTTGAGATATTCCATCCGTTACTATTCATTGCCAATGCCATCCCTCTCTCCATTACTTGTGTTTTTACTTCTCTCATCACCCCATCCATATACAGTATACATTGAACAACCATGGGGACATCACACAACCTTGTCTCATGCCCACATTGACAGTGAACCATTCATTTAGATGCCCATTTACCCTTAAACATGCCTCACTACCATCATAAAAACTCTTGACGGCAGCTAGCAGCTTACCATTTACACCATACATGTGCAAAACTTTCCACAGTCCTTATCTGTCTACTTTGTCGTATGCTTTTTCCAGATCATAAATGCCAGCAACACCTTATAGTCAGTCTCGCAAGCCTTCTCCACTATCTCTCTCACTGCAAATATTTGATCCACACATCCTTTGCCACTCCTGAAGCCACCCTGGTCATCACTCACTAGGACTTCTGATCTCTTTCTTACTTTCTCTCTAATAATTTTTCCATATACCTTTCCTACATCACTCAAAAAACTTATGCCACGATAATTCTTGCACTGACTTCGCTTACCTTGATTTTTGTACAGGGGTGCAATCACAGCTGTTTTCCACTCAGCTGGCACAGTTTCACTTATCCATGCCTTCTTACATATCTCCAACAAGCACTTCATGCTGCTTTCTCCACTACACTTAATCATCACTGCATACATCCCATCAGCTCCAGCTACTTTCCCCTATTTCAGCCACTTCTCGGGGTTCTTCACCTTTGCAAGTGTCATGTTTCCTGGCACTGCATTCCTTCTCTGCACACCCCTAAAACCAGTCATGTTTACAGCTGCTCTGCGGTCTCCGTTCCCATTCATCCGGCTTTCAAAATATTCGTTCCACTGGTTCTTACTTCATCCCCATGGGTTAATAATGTACCACTTACATCCTTCACATTTCTTTCTGCTGTCACTTCTACATTTGTACACCTCTTTCCAGGATAACTTCCTATTTTCAGAGTACAGTAGTTTGCATTTATTTTTCTTCCGAGATCTTCATTTACCTCCTTTTCCTTCTTCACTAGTCACTTTACATGTTTCTTGCTCTCAATATATTCACTTCTGATTTCAGTTGAAGTTCTGTTATGTTACCACTCTAGCCACTTCTTCCTCTTTTTCTCCACCTTGCCATACCTTTCTTCTTTATTGTTATTCATGCCACACCACACACTGCTTTAGCATTACTAAGTAATCCCTATATGCATTCCACAGGCTGTCCAGATCCATTTCATTCTAATTCACTGATTCCAACTCCTCCCCTACTGTGGTCCTGTATTGATCTGCCATTTCTTTGAATCTTAGCTTCTCGACGTTCAGTACTTTTCCCAGACTGCTCCTCTCTCTCCTGGTCCACCTCACTCCTCTCAGCTTCTTGAATACCACATTCATATGATCTGTCAGACCTCCACATCGTCTTCTCATGACCCTCGTATCAGCAACCATTCCCAGCATCGATCTCTCTACAAGCACATAATCAATCAGGCTCCTTTCAACATGATCCCCGTTCCCTCTATACCATGTATATTCATGTGCATCTTTGTGTTTTAAATACGAGTTACAAATTCACAACCTCCTTTCCTGACACGTATCCTTCAGTCGCTTCCCATTATCATTTTCTTCCTGTACTCCATTACAACCCATTATGTCATCCTCAGGACGAGTACCTACTCCTCCATTCAAATCGTCTATTACGATCACCTTATATCTCCTGGGCAGTTCTCCCACTGCTTCATCCAGCTCATCCCAAAACCTGCCTTTCTCTCTCTCTCACTCCTGTCATGAGACGGTGCATATGCTACAAACACTCCCACTTTCACCTTCACAAACATGAACTTGACATACATACATCTCGAGCTGACACATTTGTAATCTCTCATTCCACTCTGCCACACCTCATTCATCAACAAAGCAACTCCTTCCTTTCATCTTGCTTGCCCATTCATGCCAGATCTTACACATTTCACACCCATCCATCTTTGTTTTGCACCGTGCCATCATGGCATATCTCCAGTCTTTGAGCACATTCACCACTTCTACCCACTTGCTGTCCTCATTCACACCTCTCACATTCCACATGGCCATGCGACTCTGCCCATTTGGTTGGGGCCTATCTATCTATTGCCAGACACCTTGATCCCGAACGGGGTGGCCACAAACAAATCGCCTCCATGTCACTCTGTCCCCTGCCATTTCACTACCACGCTCCCAACTCGCACCCCCCTCTCTCATATACCTCTACACTCCATCCCTCCATCTCATCCTCGGCCTCCCCCTCCCTCTCGCCCCCTCCACCTCACTCACATACACTCTCCTCGTCAGTCTTTCACTCTCCATCCTCTCCACATGCCCAAACCACCTTAACATGTTTCTCCTAACGCTTCCCATCACGTCCTCAACCACACCACAACGCTCCTTCACTTCTTCATTTGTTAGTCTGTCTCTCCAAGTGACTCCACATGCTCCTCTCAAATAACTCATTTCCACTGCTCTCACTCTTGACTTCTGTCCTTCCAACAGGGTCCAAGCTTCACTTCCATATGTCAGAGTTGGTATCACAATACTGTCATGTAACAACTTTTTCACTTCCATGCTCACCTCCCTGTTTCTTATCACTGCTTTCAACGAACCAGCAACCTTCCTTCCCTGCTGCACCCTTTCGAGCACTTCACCCTCCAGACTTCCATCCTTACTCATCACACTGCCCAAGTACTTAAATTCACTCATATTCTCCATATCCTTCCCATCCAATCTCACTGTACATTCACTGGCTTCACTTCTCTCAAAGATCATCACTTTACTCTTCCCCACATTCACCTTTAGATTCTGTTTCTTACACACACTCCCAAACTCATCTACCAAGCCTTGCAGCTCCCCTTTGTCTTCACTCAACAACACTGTATCATCTGCAAACGACAGTACAGGGAGTTTCCAAACACTGCCCTCTCTCACTAGGGCAGCTCCAACATCCACTGCCCGACCTTGGAGCCATGGGCAGACATTGGTACCACCCTCCGAGTTTTTTTTTTTTTTAAATGAGTCCGAGTCTGGGCATAGGCTCCACAGCCTGCTATCAAGGCCCAGCAGTCCTCCTACATACCATACACCTCTACATGTCACCACTTAGGCGCTAACACCCACCATCCATAAACAGGCTAGGGCTGTCTCGTACTGGACTGGTGTATTGGTATTTGCAGGGGTATTACCATGATTAAGTGATTTTGGGTAGGGGAATCTGGGGGACATTAACCCAGCTAACCCCGGTTATATGGTTACCGACCAGCATTATAACTGGTTTCCTGGGTACAGGAAACCCTTTGGCTTGTCACTCAGTGTAGAGCTCATAAGGCATCAGTACATACTACCAAAAATGAAAATAGATGGTTAGGAAAAATAATTTACCAGTTATGAGTAGTAATACCAAAAAGGATCATTTGGGTCACTCTCCAAGAAGTAGACTATTAAAAGAGACAGTAAAATGTGTAAACAAAGTGGTGCTGCACTCTTTGCTTTGTGTGAGTGAATTTCTTTTTTGCATGGGCAATTCAGATTGGGGACATGTGAAAAATTGTGTTGGAGTGTTTCGAATAGGCATAGCTATGCTATTGTGTATGAGGCTTACATTGGAGAAGGTTTGACTGTGCTTTTTGTACTCATGTAGTGAATAGTCAAAATGTATTTCCTCAAATAGAGTTTTATACACTAGGTTTTGATGTGTTTTGTAGTGCATATATTATTCATGTAAACTTAGGTTACCATACTGTGTTATACAGTATAGACTTGTATATTGTTAAGAACTGACATGCTAATCTTGATTATTTTCTGGGGTGTAGGCAAGCACAGAGGCCATGCAGCTGGATGTGATATCTCGAGTGTGTGGAACGCCTTCCCCTGCAGACTGGCCAGACATAGTTAAGCTCCCTGGATGGGGAACTATGAAGCCCAAGAAGACTTACCGTAGAAGAATATTGGAAGATTTCAAAGATAAGATGCCACAGCCAGCATTAGAGCTGCTTGATCAGATGTTGAAGTTAGATCCATCCAAGCGCATTAGTGCTGAAAATGCACTCAGCAGCACCTGGCTAAAGAATGTTGATCCAGATGTGTAAGTACATGTATACCATTTAAGTATGTCCTGTATTTGCATCTGTTATACTGTACTGTTCTATATACTTAATTCATCATTACCTCCTTCAGAGAAGTTGGAGGAGGTTATGTATTCACCCATTTGTCTGTTTGTTAGTTTCTCCCTAAGGTATCTCAAAGTTATTGATGGATATCAGTGAAATTTTGTGGATATTTGGGTCGTGGGCCAAGGAGTTGTTTAAATTTTGATGATGGTTGTAGTTACTTGGTATAGGGGTTGGCAGAGGTATGCATTTTTTTACTGTACTTGTTCAACCTGTTATTGCCTCACCAACAGCATATTGATCTACAACTGTAAATTTTCGCATGACTCAGTTGAACCTTGTAATACCTGTAATATTAAAGTGTTATTGCTAAATATTGATGCAGTAGTAGCACAAACTCACTTTAGGAGAAAGCATCTTTGGCTTTAGGCAGAGGGGTGAAGCTGCCAAGTTACTGAACTCTACCTTTATCTGTCATTGTGGTCTGTTTATGAATATTGTGCCACACACACACACACACACACACACACACACACACACACACACACACACACACACACACACACACACACACACACACACACACAGGTTTGGTTTGATCAGTGTGGAATGGAAGCTTCTTGGGTATTAACTTGTATTTCATTGACAGCAACTAAATGTTGCTTGTTTGGTTGGCTGGAAATCTCTCTCTTCTTATTAGAAGTGGACTGTTGCTTCCACCACTCAGGTTTGAACTGTGGACAGCCTTGTACTGGCCTCTGGGAAGAGATTGTAATTGTAATTTCCACCTCCTCATAATTCATGCCATGAAAGTCTCCCTCTCTTTATCCTCACTTCTTTTGGAAATAGGAAGAGAGTTAGAATAATGGTATGATTATTTACTGAAAAATAATGGTATGGTAGTGTTAGTATTTGAAATGGAAGCCCCCACCCCCTCCCCTCTCTTTTTTTTTTTTTTTTCCCTACAGAATTGTCCCTTCCAAAATAAATAAACCCCCCAAAAGGCCTAAATCACGATTTATTTTAAAATAATGCACTAGGATGAATTGTTTCAAAAGACTGGAAGTCAGTGGAAAGTTGAAAGCAGACTGAAGAAGATGGCTGTATAGATGACTTAGCTGGCATAGTTAGTGTTTTTGAGCCAAGAAAAGTGCTTGACTAATTTTTTTCATCTTGATATTTCAGGTTATTAATTTTACTGTAATTCTTTTATCCTCTTCTCCCAGTTGCTCTTACTTGTTAATGATTATTAATGTTGTGAATTCTTATTTCATGGTTTGACCATTTGGTCATTTTGTCCCAGTCCAGAATGATGATGATGAATATTCTCCTTGGCTTCTTTCCCTGCATACCTGTGCACATTTGCTTGTGAAAAGTGTGAAGAATGATGAAGGTTGAATAAGGATACAAGGAACATAACAATTGCCTGTCTGGGGGTTTGAGAAGTTCAGATAGTCTGGGGACTGCTCATCCAGCGTAAGGTCTCTTGCCACGATTGATCTTCAGACTGTAGTTAAGGCAGTTGAGATGAAAATGGGTAAAGCTGCAAGTAGGTTTAGTATGGCATGTGAAATATTGAAAGGATGTAGGGATCAGATTAGTAAGTGATGTGGCAAATGCTGATGTAAATGAGTGCTTTGTACCAAATGATTGGTTTTAGAGTGTGATTGTGAAAGGAAAAAGAGTGATGCTTTTTATCAGGACAGCTGTAGGGATTTGAAACTGTTAGATCAGATAGTCATAGAGGGAGTTACAGAGTGCATTAGTAGGAAGAGAGTAAATATTAACATGCTCTTTGCCAGAGTGTATGTAATGTGCCGCTGTAAAAACCAAGGGCTTGGTCTTGGGTTCATCTGGTTGTGAACCCACTGGACTGGAGACTGAAATTGTCTTTCACCTGTGGTCTACTGTCCATTGGGAAATAGGGATGGAGGTGAAGGACAGATGGCAGCTCTGTCTGGTTATTCTGCTGCCACCACTTGAAGGCATGCATCTCAAGTACCAAGGCAAGGATGACAAACGGAAATGCCCAAATTATAGAGGTTTTGCAAACCAGATAAGGAATATGGAAGAATGGTGATTTTAGGAGTGCTACCTGATGAATACTATATTAGACATGGATTTTTTTTTTTCAGGAGAAAAAAATTCATACACCAGATTACAGTGTCCTCCATTCATAAAAAATCTGTAACAGCTGAACTTCAACTAATGTAGGTTGAAGTTTAGGGGGACACTATTTTGGGGAAGTAAATTCTGAAAAAGAAGCAGTGCAAGGAATAAAGGAATTCTGCCAGGCAGAAGTTCTGCAGTTAAAGTAATGAAAGGGAGAAAACACTCCTTTTTATTGTTAGAGGAAGGAATTAATTTGTAGTCGCTGGGTTATTAATTGTTACACGTGAGTGAACGAAGCGATGTCTACGTTCAGCTGGGAAATGAGTAGCCTGACCTGACCACAATGGTTTTCAGAGGTTGATAACTTTTCCAATATATGAGATAGAGGAGATTCTTTTAGCAGGTAGTAGATGCTATTCATTCATTCATTCATCTGATCCAGTGTTTCCCCATGAGGAGTGTTAGTGTGTGTGCGCACGCACACATCTGCTAAGTCACGAGTGATGACATCATCGGAAGGTTCCTGTGGTATGCAACCGGGAGCCTGGGCAGTTCACATGGTAAGGCGGCCGGGTGAGTGTGGTTTGTCTAGTTCCAACATTGGCAGCAGAGCGTGGTTCGAGAATGGCGTCGTGTTCGACCAAGTGGCCTCCAAAACTGGAAAATGATTCTTCATATGAGAGCTGGAAAAAAGACATTGGCATTTGGTGCGAACTAACGGACCTAGCAGCAGAAAACAAGCTTTAGCTATTCACCTGTCATTGTCTGGGAGAGCGAGGGTGGCGTCTTCGCAGATTGAAACAGATGTTTTAAAGCAGAAGGATGGTGTTCAGACCCTGCTGAAAAAAATTAGACGGTTTATTTCTCGTAGACAAAGGACGTCGACAGTTTCCAGTGTTTTATGAGCTATATAACTTCAGAAGAGCCAGTGATACGAACATTCGGGAGTTCGTGACAGAATTTGAGCATGTTTACTTCAAATTTACCAAGCAGGACATGGAACTGCCAAATTCTGTGATGGCTTTTATGCTCTTAGCTGCATGCAAACTTTCAGACAGTGAACGACAACTAGTGATGTCCGCGATAACTGAGGTGACATACGAAAATATGAAATCTGCCCTGAATTGTATTTTTGCTGGTGAAATTGGCAGGCAGAACGAGGCATCAGTGTCCGACCGGGAGGTGAAAGACGAACCAGTATTTTGGAGTGACGAAGTTGAGGGTGACGAAACGCTTTATGCTAGAGGTACTCGACGAGGACGGAGAATGTTGCAGGGTGGTGCAATACGTGATCGACGTCGGGGTAGTGGCCGATGTTCAACCGTATCTGCTAGAATTCCCCAACGCTTATCCACCGGCAAGAGGCAGAACCCACTTGGGCCTGACGGAAAGGTATCGAGGTGTTTCGTATGTGATTCTAGCTTTCATTGGGCACGTGACTGTCCGGATGCATACGAAAACGACAGCAGCCGAGAAGAGAATTCTGAAACAGTGCATCTGTCCTTGTTTATGGGCTATGCGGATGATGCCGCTAGTAGAGGTAAGTCACAGACTCTAGTAGAAGAATCTAAGGGATGTGCTCTTCTAGACACAGGGTGTTCTACAACTGTATGTG
Source organism: Birgus latro (assembly GCA_018397915.1). Classification (NCBI taxonomy): domain Eukaryota; kingdom Metazoa; phylum Arthropoda; class Malacostraca; order Decapoda; family Coenobitidae; genus Birgus; species Birgus latro. The sequence goes on along the minus strand of JAGKTI010006183.1, from coordinate 2,020 downwards.
GAGTTGAATGGATCAATTGCTATCTAAGTGAGCTCACTGATTATCAATTGCTATCTAAGTGAGCTCACTGATTATGAACGTGATGCTGTAAAAGAAGAAGCGTCATCCTCAACGTTTACTTTTGCTGATGGTGTCACAGTTTCTTCCCTCAAACGTGTTACTCTGCCCTGCTACATTGGAAACATGCGTGCTACCATCGTGACTGATGTTGTGGACTGCAATATTCCCTTGCTATTGAGTAGACGTTCCATGAAAAAAGCAAAAATGTTGATTAACCTTGGAACTGACCAGGTCAAAATTTGTGGAACTATCATTGATTTAAAGTCCTCATCTTCAGGCCATTACTTACTTCCAATTTCCTTATGACTAGATCATGAATTTTGTGAAACAATCATGTTGGCAACTCGTGCGGGTGATGTAGAAAAAACCACTTTGAAGCTTCACAGGCAATTTGGACACCCAACATCGGCAAAACTAATTAAACTGATTACAGATGCGGGAATTAAAAGTTCAAAACTGGAACAGGCTGTACCTGACGCTTGTACAGTCTGTAGTCGGTTTGCCCATGGCATCTAAGTTTAACGAAGCCATAGCCATGGATTTAAAAGCTTGGGGAAGGCATTATTTCTTAGTCCTTGTTGATTTGGCGACCAGGTATTGTAATGCGATAGTAATCGCAGATAAGTGTGCGCCCACCATTATCATAGGAATATTTCGGAGCTGGATTGTTGTGTTTGGCACACCTAGAAAAATTCTTACAGACAATGGCTGTGAATTCAATAATGCGGAAATGCGAGCATTGGGAGAGGCCTTCAATATCAAGATCATGACAACGTCTGCAGAGAGTCCTTGGAGCAACGGAGTCTGTGAGCGTCAAAATGCAGTCATTGGTGACATTGTTAGGAAGATAATGGCTGATAGCCAGTGTGAATTGGATGTGGCCTTGGCATGGGCAGTATCGGCAAGAAATGCTCTCACCAACTACTCAGGCTTTTCTCCTAACCAACTTGTTTTTGGTCAAAACCCTGGTCTGCCTAATGTGTACGCAAATGATCCTCTAGCCTTGGAACCTTCATCACCATCAAAAATTGTGAGAGACAACTTGAACGCTCTTCATTTAGCTAGACGAGTTTATAAAGACCGAATCAGATGAACGCTTGGCTAGGGCTCTGCGGCACAACGTACGTTCGAGTGACCTAAACAACATCCGGAATGGAGATGAAGTCTTCTGCAAAAGAAATGACAGTCATGAGTGGCACGGTCCTGGAATTGTAACAGGCAGAGATGGGAAACAAATTCTGGTGAGACACGGCGGTGTATACGTGCGAGTGCACGTATGTCATCTAGCGCAAGCACCAGAGCAAGATACTACAGTTGAAAGTGATGTCAGCAGTGATGAGAAGAAAAATGTTGTCCAGGAGAAGCCTAATAATGATCCTACGCAAGTGTTGAATGACCATCCACCAGATGACGAGTCGGAAGATCGTGTGGTCCCAATCGATGAGCCTCCCACAGTTTCTGTTCCGATTAATCAGCTTCCCAAAGTTTCTGTTGTTCAACGTATAAAGGGAATACATTCAGAAAGTGGAGAGTTGGTGTCTGGAAGGATTATAAGTCGTGCAGGTAAAGCCACTGGAAAGTACAAACATTGCTATAATATGAAGAGGGACTCTGATGGCAGCAGTGATTGGATAGATTTGGAGAAGGATCTTAGCGAATGGGAGGTGGTTGATGATGACACAGAAATGCTTGTTCTTTTCAACTCTGAGGCCGTATTATGTGCAAAGGAAAATGAAATTACAAATTGGCAGAATAATGATGTGTATGAGGAAGTAGATGATGTTGGGCAAGGTGCCATAACGGTTCGATGGGTTGTGACAGAAAAACTGAAAAATGGAAAGCCTATTGTTAAGGCCCGCTTAGTCACCAGAGGGTTTGAGGAAGACACAGTGGATCTCCGAAAAGACTCGCCTACTTGTTCAAAGGAAGCAGTGCGTTTGGCACTTTCTTTGGCCTCCAC
>JAGKTI010006182.1:19741-41711 GCA_018397915.1 Birgus latro | reverse complement strand
TCTACTGTTTATCCATTTGTTTTATCTACTTTATTTATTTATTTGTTTATTTTTTCTCCCCACCAGTCTCAAGCCCTTGGAGGTGTGGGCAACCCAGAGCAGCAATATGCTTCACAACTTGAGCAACTGTCAGCCATGGGATTCATAAACCGTGAAGCCAACCTCCAGGGTGAGTATGTGTTTTTTCAGTGTAAAGTTATGTAAATTCATATTTGTTTATGTACCCAGTTGCACCAAACAGTGTACCACATGAAGTATGGGTGTTTTCTTACTTTTAGGGAAAAGTAATGTCACTGAGTTCAGATGAAGGTACAGTAAAAGTCCAATTATTCGGCAACTAATTGTTCGGTAGGTCTTATGTTTCAGCAGTTTGGAGAAATAGTCCCATTTACAAAAGTCTTTGATTGTTCGGTAGATATTCCGAATCATCTCGGGTGTCCAGCAAGTGTTACCTTTCTGTACCTTGTAGGCCTACTGGGTCATTACACTTATATATGTTCACTAATTTCTTTATTTTTCAGATTCATGTATAGTACTGGTACTGTACTCAATGGATTACAGTATTGTACAGTATTATACAGTACAGTATCCCCCAAATTAGCTAGGGTTATGTTCCAAACCCCCTTGCTAATTCTTGACGCCTTCCTGAAAATTACATTTACTGGTTATTGCATAGCCTGTGAACCACTGATACTGTAATGCAATACCCATAAATAAATGTTTCTTGTTAAATCTGTTTCCCCATTGGTTTTAGCTGTTTGGCTGTGACAACTCGTTTGATATGTCAGCGTAATGGCAGAAGGGACTGTCGTAAGTGTTTAACTAAACCTAATCTAACCTAGTTTAACTGTACCTAATAATTTAACCAAACCTAATGTAACCTACAATTGGGAAATTGGGAAACAAAATCCGTTTTTGAGTAGGTAGAGTAAGTTTTTTCCATTGCACCGGAAACAGACAATTGTAGATTTGGCTTAATGGCTTAACTCCTCAATGGCTGTGGGTTCAGAAATTTGTGTGCACCCCTGCCCGGCCCCGGAACAGTTTTTTAAGTTCTAAAATCAATTTATTATTCATAAAGGTGTGAAGAGAATCATGCAATGTGTTTTTTAGCTTCCTAAACCCATCTTGTGATTCGCTATAATTCACGGAAGATTTAATAAAATTACAGTGCATGTGCCATGTGGGCAAAAACATCCGAAAGTGAGTGGCCACGTGACTGCTTGGAAAGGTAGCGTAGAGTCATGCAAACATACCAGTGACCTTCATTCCCTTCCCATAATTGTTCACATTTTTTTATTGCTCGTGCTAACTTGATGTCACTGGCACCGGTACCGTACTGTAAAGGGTTGTAACACGGAGGGTTGTTAAAAGGTTAATGGAATACGTTACTGTTTACATCAGTGCTCTCTTTCACATACACACACAAAAGCGAAAAGAATGAGCACTAAATGTCCGTTTAACTTTCAGGAGAAAGACCTTACCAGTTCAGTTCATATTCCTCCAGTTTATTTTCTGTTTTTTCAACAGACTTTTTTTTAGGAAGAAATTGCTAATTAGTGAAGTAATTAATTAAGGTGAATATAGGGAAGAGTAAAGTTATGGTCTTCGAGAGAAATGAAGTCAGTGAATGTACAGTGAGGTTGGATGAGGAGGAAATGGAAAATGTGAGTGCATTTAACTACTTGGGTAGTATGATGAGTAAGGATGGAAGTTTAGAGGGTGAAGTGCTTGAAAAGGTACAGTAAGGAAGAAAGGTTGCTAGTTCTTTGGAAACAGTGTAAGAAACAGGGAAGTGAGCATGGAAGTGAAAAAGTTACTGCTGTACTGTATATGATAGTATTGTGATACCAACTCTAACTTACGGAAGTGAAGCTTGGACCTTGTTGGAGAGACAGAAGTCAAAGAGTGAGAGCAGTGGAAATGAGTTATTTGAGAGGAGCATGTGGAGTCACATGGAGAGACAGACTGACAAATGAAAAAGTGAAGGAGCATTGTGGTGTGGATGTGGATGTGATAGGAAGCATTAGGAGAAATACATTGAGGTGGTTTGGCCATATAGAGAGCATGGAGAGTGAGACTGATGAGGAGAGTGTATGTGAGTGAGGTGGAGGGGGGGAGAGAGAGGGAGAGGCCAAGGATGAGATGGAGGGATGGAGTGGAGAGGTATATGAGAGAGGGGGTGTGTGAACTGGGAGCAGGGCAGTGAAATGGTTTGGAACAGGGCGACATGGAGGCAATTTGTTTGTGGCCACTCCATATGGGAGTAAGGCATCTGCCAATAGATAGAGATAGATTAATTATGACTTTGGCAATTTGGGGGGTTTTCTGTATACAGTACTCTCTCCAAATACATTTTTAATAATATATACAATGTCGCGCCCTCCCTTAATACAGAAATGATATTTATCTTGGGAATATTATCCTCCCGTATTTATTACTTTGGTAGCGTGAAACATTAGACACTGGCAATGCGCGACTTGGATTTTCACTATTCACATATACTCAGAACTGGGAACTGGAAGAAATGAAAAAATGATATGGCTTTTCTAGGCTTTAATCATAAAAAAAGTATTCACAAAATATTTACACACATAAAAATCATGAGGTATTTTCCCACCTCATTTCACTTCATATAAAGTTCCCTGCTAGAAACCGCACATAACCATTTACGCACAGTTCACTTTATTACTAACACTATATTAATTAATTAAAGCTCTCATAAAAGTTCCGTGCTTTAAAATCAACCTTATATATTTATCCTGTAATTCTCACTAGTGCTGTTATAAGTAAAGCACTCTCTTTTATTCACTTATTTATATTAGGTTACACTGTTACATTAGTATCTTATCACTTAGTACAAGAAATACATTTAAACATTAAAATCTTCTCTCCTTCCATTTCTTTCTAAGTAACTAGGAGTCTCTACCAGTCCCAGTGACAGACAAAATAATAGCACTGTTCACAAGTTGTACCCGCGATTACATAAGCCTGTACTTTAACTCACTGTCAACAGAAGTGCTCTCATGTCGCCCCTGGAACTCTACTTCCTTTCGGCTTCAGTTACGTCCTCGTGACGTTTCGCTGCCCCCCAGGCTGCCCAGGCTGCATCTCCTCGCCACGACGATTCCTTCAGCTCTGAATCTCAACTGTGCTCCCTAACCTATCCTGGCCTCAAGGGTTGCCGATGTTCACCAGCAGGTCACATGGTTGCGAGGTGGGTGATGGCCTCACCCACTCATCCACCGCCCTCATCCACATGTCATCTGTGTCTCATCCACCGTAGAGGCCCAAGCAACTGCAAATTCAGCACACGTTCCCACAGTGGTAAACTGCAGAGATCAGCACACGGTCCCACGGCGGCAAATGCAAAGTCAGCACGTGTTCCCACCGTCTGCACAATCCTCCAACCAACACCACTCCTCTGACTCTCATTCTCTCTCCTCCTTTCAGCTTTTACTTACTTTCTCTCTCAACCTTCCTTCCTTACTCCACCTCCCTATACCTATTGTCTGCAGCTATATGTGGAGCTGACATCAAACTCCCTACTCTCTCTCTTCTGTCCGTGTATCACCCTAAACTCACGTCCAGCAGGTGTACTCGTATCCACACCTGTTACAGCTGTGTGTCTGCTTACATCTGCCTGAGGAGAGGCTTGTCGGCTTCCCGACATTTCTCCCCCCAAAGATGAAATCACATGTCCTCGTCGTGAGTAGAGCATGGTGGGGTTCTGTGCACGTCGACGTCTGAGTATGGACTCAAGTCTGCAACATGTACACCCACAGCCATTGGTGTAACACTTGTAAAGGATATGCGGACAGGAGAACCAGAAAGAGAGCTATTCCAGCATGGACATAGTACCAGAAGAAAGTGGAGGAACTGAAGGGTTTGAGAGGTTCAGTCAACTGCAACTGACTTTGATATTTAAGGAGATCATTCAGAAACAGAGGAGTAATGTTAAGGTTAGGTCCTAAAGTGGGTAAGTCCTTAATAGCCGTAAGTTCAGCATATGTGAGTGAGGTACTGAGGTTTAAGAGATGGGGGTAAACAGTGAGCTTAGTTTCTACAGTGAGAGTTGCATAAGCAGGAAGGGTCAAGGCTTCACTGTGAGCACTACAGCCATCTCCCAAGACCAATTTACCTACTCCCTTAACAGTTTGCACTGTCTTCCTAATAGGATTTACGGCGCACTTCAATGTAAATTGCAAAGGTTGTGCCGTGGAGAAACACCAGTGATTTTTCAGTTTCACAAAAACTGGACTGAATGAAGTTAAGATTTCTTTCCTACAGAGCTTTGTAGCATTGTTTCTGTTGAGAAAAGAATCACTCTCACAAGATGGAGTTGACACGTGATAAACAGATCCCAATGGTTCACAGATCACCAAGTCCTGGTGGTCCCTGCAACTGGTGAAATCTTGAAACAGCACATAATGGAGGCGGTCTTCCGTGAAAGCAAGGAAGTTAAACTGGTGAAGTACTCTCACGTAGACCTCCGTAGCAGGCACCCTGTAAGGAAGTGAGGTTATCCTAAAGATGTCAAATACATCAGAAGGGTCACCCAACACCGGTATTAGTAAATAAAAGCACACAGCTGACATGTATCCTCGAGGTACAACTTTGATGATGTCACGGTACAGTGCTAGATATTCTGGCCTCGCTGGGAAAAGTAGACCCAGCTCCTTGAGTGAGATATTCCCCAATAATTCCAACAAGATTTTGTTAGGGACAGTATCTAAACTCAGCCTAGCCTGAAGCATCTCTTGTATGCCCAACTTAATTCTAAAATGATCAGCTATGATGTCAGACAAGGCGAGTTGAAGGTTAAACAAAGCCTCATACATCCTTACTTCATTTTCCAACTCTAAGGTCTTCAGTGAATACAATCAGATGATACTGTAAGAAATGTTTGCAGCCTTCTGTATCTTCAATAGTGCTGCCTGCATGTGTGACACATTCCTTATTGTGCTATTCAGTACCTTGGAATGAACATTTAATACTGACCTCTCCTTCTCTGACATCGTCTCAAGGCTCCCTAATCTAGCATGAATGTCATCAACCTGTTGTTGAGTAGCTGTTCCAAACAAGACATTTGCAAACTGCCCCAATATGTCGATTGCACCCCTCTTGGAGCGGCGACTCCATGGATGATCTGACATGAGATAGTCTATATAACTGCTCAAATCCTGATAGCGAGCATCAAATTCAACTTGAAATGCATGCACAGTGTTCTGTAATGAGGCAACTAGAGTGCTGCCATTATCCATGTGGCCTACATTCCACAATATGGCATCACTCAAGTCGCGAGCAACAAGTAAAGGTTGGAACAACTCCTCCTTATTAAGTACAAATGGAACTACATAGTTATTTCCTTTGATCATCAAACGACCCGCAGGTGAAAACACCAATCCTAAGTTGGCAGGTGTCTCCTCTCGTGGTCCTATTGATTCCAATTGGGATGGACTCACCCAAACCCAAGCAATCATCTGCAAGAGATTCGTAAAACTATAACCACATGTTCACCTGACTATCATTTATTCACTTAGTAAAAACTACATGTCTCCTGTGTCGTCCTCAGTCACTTCAGTCTGTGTTTCAGTCACACCAGGTGCCTCTGCTTGTGCAGTCTGATATTCAATAGGTCTATCCATACACAACGGGTAGTCTGGGACACTAGAATGTGAGCGCAAACTGTATCTGCAATGTGGTGGAGTGTGTGGTGTGGTGTGGTGGTGGAAGTGAGGGAAGCTGGCCTTGACACTCAGCGGTGGCTTGCCGCAAATCCGCACTCCTCGCACTCGCCGAGTTGCCAGTTATACCATTACCTATAGCTTGACTTACTTGTGGAGGAGGCAAACTAAAGTCAATTACAGGCCCTGGGATGCATTCTTCCTCATTTATTTCCTCACCTTCATTTTCCCCTTCATCCCTAGTCTCTCCACCTTCATGAATAGGATAAGCCATTCTCGCATTACGATTTTGCCTCCTCGTAATACACTCCTCCTTGACCACTTTCACCCTGTCAGTGTGTAAAGTGGTTACTTTCCCCCCTTGTATTGGACGAACTTTGCTGACATCATTTACCTGATCAATTACACGATAGGGTCCTGAAAACAAAGGTTGCAATTTCCTTGCCGCCCCCCTGGCAGGAACAGTCTCCACATAAACACAATCCCCTACCATAAGTGGTTTTATCATACATCGCTTCGCCCTTCTGTTCTCATTCTCTGTGCTTGCACGATCGAGAAAGTCCTGGCATCTTTCGAAAACCTTTGTTGCCATGGCGGCAAATAAATTAGGTATATCCTCAAGGTTGTACTTCAAAGATGGGGCCTGCACTACATGATAAGGCATCTGTGGATCCCTGAGAAACAGCAAGAAGTAAGGAGAATCACGGATAGTCTGATTATATCCAGCGTTATAGACCATCATAGCAACTGGTACCATTCTATGCCAGTGATTAGCATTCTGATCCACCATGGTTCGTATTATTTGAATGATGGTACCATTTGCCCTCTCCACCAATCCATTAGAGGGTGGGTGATAAGGAGTAATGTTCACATGTTTCATATGCAACAAACGTGCCAATTCCTGAAACACCTTGTTAACAAATTCAGTTCCCCGATCAGTGACTAATTGTTGTGGAGTTCCGTAAACACAGATGACTCGCTCCACAAACACTCTAGCCACCTCTTCGGCAGACGTAGACTTTAATGGTTCCGCGATGAGAAATCAAGTCATCTCATCAACGAAAGTTGACATAATAATGCCTTTCCTCTGATCTATTTAGTGGACCAATCAAATCCATATGACACCTGACCCATGGGGCAGTGACATCGGGGAAATGGAGAAGCGGGCCTGGGGCGTCCCCCGAACGCTTCGAATGTATACACTGGGTACACTGTTTGCAAAATTCCACGACATCTCTCTCCATCTGGGGCCAGTATGCAAACCGTCTCGCACGAGTTAAAGTAGTCTTGGTTCCACCATGACCAGATAACGGTAAGCAATGAGCAAGTCTAAGTGCAGAGTGAATACTATCTTCTGGGACTACAATTTGGAATACTTCCCCTATGCCAAATGACCGACTCTCCTTCTTATAGAGCAAACCGTCTGGCAACAAATGAAAGCAGTCCAACTTTGCTGGCAATTTTGGTACCTCCGTAGTCTCATTCCGCAAATAACTCTTTTAATCTACCCCAAACTGGGTGTGAATCTTGTTGTCGCCTTATCTCAGTGACATCCCAATCTATTGTGTCTACTTCCACAGCGCCTGAACTCACAAGTAGTGCAACTTCATCTTCATCATTAGACTGAGTCGTTCTCAAACGGGATAGAGCATCCGCTACAATATTCTGCTGCCCTGGTAAATATTCAGCCTTGATGTCATATTCGGCTACCTGGATTTGCCATCTTGCAATCCTCCCTGAAGCCGCATTTACATTAAACAACCAAGTAAGAGGTCGATGATCGGTCTGAATCAATATCTCATAACCCAAGATAAGTGGTCTGTTCACCTTCAACCCGTAAACAATGCTCAGCGCTCCCTGCTCTGTCGTAGCATAGTTCAACTCTGCCTTGTTTAGAGCACGGCTGAAAAAAGTTAATGGCTGAAGGAACCCTTGATCATCTTTCTGTTGCAAAACTCCGCCAATCGCCGTACCGCTGGCGTCCGTAGTTAACACAAAAGGTCTATCAAAGCGAGGAAAAGCTAGCAATACATCTTCCGCTAATTTCCGCTTAAGTTGGCAGAACGCGCGGTGTGCCTCCACACTCCACTCCACGCGCTGCTGCGTGTTCCTCACGTCCTTCTTTCCACGAGTAAGTTTTGTGAATGGTGCCGCTATCTGGGAGAAATTTTCCACAAACCGGCGATAATAATTCACTAACCCCAAGAAACTCTGGAGTTCTTTCAAAGTACTAGGAACCGCAATATCTTGGATTGCACGGATTTTCTCTGGCTGAGGGCGTAATCCCTCAGTGGTGATGACATGGCCTAAAACGGATACTTCCTGTTTAAAGAAACTACACTTCGGCAATTTAATAGTTAGCTTTGCCCCTTCAAGACGTCCCAAGACCTCATCTAGATTATGTACATGAGCATCAAATGTCTTTCCGTAAATGATAATGTCATCCAAAAAAGTATGGGTTATCTTTCCCGTGAGACCAATCATGACTTCATTAATTATACACTGGAAAGAAGCCGGCGCATCTTTTAATCCAAAAGGAAGGTTACAATATTCCCAGTGCCCTTCAGGTGAAGAAAAAGCCGTGAGAGGCTTAGACTCCTCATCCAAAGATATCTGGTGATAACCCTGCTTCAAGTCTAAATTACTGAAGTACTTATTCTCACCTAACTGTGAAAGAATATGCTCAATATTGGGCAAAAGGTAAGGATCTGTAACTATCTGCTTATTTAAATGTCTGAAGTCTAAGCAGATCCACACACCACCATCCTTCTTAACTACCACCATCCTTCTTAACTACTGGAACTAGTGGTGAAGAATAAGGTGAACGAGAAGGCCTGATAATCCCCTGTCTACGTAAATCCTCAAGTTGCTTACGTACTTGATCATGCCACTTCGTTGGTATACGGTATGGCCTACGGTTCACTACCGGTCCATCCGCACATATGTGATGATAGAAGTATGGTGAAGTAGTAAGTGAGTCTTCGGGTAACGCAAACACATTTGTGTGTGTCCTTATTAGCCTTTTTAATGCTTCATTTTCCCAGCTAGAAGGAATGGTCATCTGATCTACCTCCGTATACAGTTTCCTGAGTCTATCCTCACTCAATACACTAGTGATCTGATCTCCTTCTTGACTCACTTGCTCCTCCCCCCACCTGACTTCTTCATAAGGGGATACAGTACCTACCCTAAATTCCCCATCTATAAATATCCTGTCAGGGGTTAAATTCGCATATGCTACAGTGAAACATGTTCCTTCCCCTGTTGCCCCATTATCCACTGGACTTACAATGCCTGGCCACAACACTGCCACAATCAGACTACCAGTGTTTGGCATAAACATTCCTACCTCCCACCCACTTAACGCTGTCTTTAACGTTATTGCTCCGTATGTGTAAGGTTCCAGAATGTCTGTCTCATTCGTGACACAATGACTTGTCACAAAATCCTCTTCCTCCTTTTCCTCAGATGAAGGAACTGCTTCAGTTATCACAAAAGAAGGATTGAACTCTACACGAGAAACACTCCCTCCCTCGGTCACCAAATCAAGTTCCTCTTCCCCGACTTTTATACATAGCGGGTTGGCAGTGATACTTAGGCTATGTGCGAATATGAAATCAACTCCCAAAATTATGGAAACGGCTGAGGGTAGATCCCTCACTACCACAAATTCCTGATTATATTTTCTATCACCTAATTCTACCTGGAAATTCACCAATCCCAGTATGTCCATTGCATCACTGCTAGCGGACACCAAACCACCGCCTCAATAAGGTCGGAGATTAGTATCAGGCCCTGACGCAATTTCATAGGTCTGTTGGCTAATCAAAGATTTACAAGCTCCTGTATCCAGAAGTATCTCACTATGTAAATTCCCACACATGCCTTTTACCACCACCAACTTCGCTACTTCATCATTCGTAGTGACAGTTACTAAGTTCCCCAACCCAATTCGTCCGGCTTTTTTTTTCTTCATCGGGTGACTTAGTCTTTTTCCAATTACACTGATCTGTACTATGTGTAGTACTCTGACATTCCCTACATCTAGCTACTGGCTGTCCGGGATTATCTACCCGGACTGCACAGTGCTCAGCTCGATGTCCCGTCATGGAGCAACGAAAACATTTGATCCTTTTCCTCTGCTCCTGTGACAAATGATCATACTTTCCCCGTTGGAGTGGCCTGTCTGCACGACATCATTTAGCGAAGTGTCCTGGCTTCCCACACCTACGGCAATCATTATTGTCACGGGAACTTGCACCGCTTGAACCTTGATGCATTTCTGTGCCACTCGCACTCGTACGATTCCTCGCCCCAGTGTTCGGCTGAACCTTTGGCCTCGGCGACGCACTCACACTGCCTGCACTCGGGTTCACACTAGCAATCATTCCCTGTCTCTTTTCTTTCAATACATTGTCTTCTGACAGAGGCAAATTTGTCTTCTCTGCCCACTTGACTCCCTCCTTCGCTATTTCTACTGGGTTATTATATCGGCTCTGAGGAATGTGTGCAACATATTGTTTAGGAAACATGTCCAAAAAATTATTGACAGTGATAAGATTCACTGATTCCTGGAAAGTTGCACGTACTCTAACAATCCTGTCCCCCAGACTCTGTAACCTGTAGAAGTAGTGAAGTGGGGTTTCCCCGGGGTTCCTTTTTGCCATAAGTAACTCCCGGTGTAACATCTCTAGACTCTCTTCGGTGTAATACTGTTCCCGCACACCATTTTTGAACGCATCCCAGTCCCCACCAGATTCCCGGATTAAAATCTCCATAATCTCATGCGCAGGACCGAGTGAAAATGTCCTAGCCACCTCCATTCTCCCTTTCGTAGTCCACTTCGTATCATCATCGGTCCTCATCTCTATGTCATTTAACCAGATCATAACATCTGGCTCCAATCGTTTTCCTGGATATTCCGTTGAGGAATGAAATTTTGAACTACAAAAATATTTCATAGCCCCCAATTGTTGTATGGGATTCTTACTATTATCTGAAATGGCCTGTGACAACTGCTGCGATAACTGTGCAATATCTCCCCCAGTACTTCCCGTAGTGGTTCCAACACCACTACCCGAAGGGTTAGGAGGTGTTGTACTCATTGTGTCAGAGTCTTCTGTGTCAGAATCGTCAGAAACAGAGTCAAAATCAGCAGAAACAGAGTCAGAATCGTCTGAATCAACTAATTCCTCAACTGGGTTTGGATCGCCTTTCCAATCAGAATCACTCATTTGCAGAACAAATTAAAAGAAAAAATATTCACTATTCCCTATTTCTTCCTTCCAGTTCCTTTAAGTTATTTCCTTTAATTATTCCCAACTCTGTTATTGGTAACAATTAAAATAACTATATCCCCAGCGCTGCTACCATATGTCGCACCCTCCCTTAATACAGAAATGATATTTATCTCGGGAATATTATCCTCCCGTATTTATTACTTTGGTAGCGTGAAACATTAGACACTGGCAATGCGCGACTTAGATTTTCACTATTCACATATACTCAGAACTAGGAACTGGAAGAAATGAAAAAATGATATGGCTTTTCTAGGCTTTAATTATAAAAAAGGTATTCACAAAATATTTACACACATAAAAATCATGAGGTATTTTCCCACCTCATTTCACTTCATATAAAGTTCCCTGCTAGAAACCGCACTTAACCATCTACACTCAGTTCACTTTATTACTAACACTATATTAATTAATTAAAGCTCTCATAAAAGTTCTGTGCTTTAAAATCAACCTTATATATTTAATCCTGTAATACTCACTAGTGCTGTTATAAGTAAAGCACTCTCTTTTATTCACTTATTTATTTTAGGTTACACTGTTACATTAGTATCTTATCACTTAGTACAAGAAACACATTTAAACATTAAAATCTTCTCTCCTTCCGTTTCTTTCTAAGTAACTAGGAGTCTCTACCAGTTCCAGCGACAGACAAAATAATAGCACTGTTCACAAGTTGTACCCGCGATTACATAAGCCTGTACTTTAACTCACTGTCAACAGAAGTGCTCTCATGTCGCCCCTGGAACTCTACTTCCTTTCGGCTTCAGTTACGTCCTCGTGACGTTTCGCTGCCCCCCAGGCTGCCCAGACTGCGTCTCCTCGCCACGATGATTCCTTCAGCTCTGAATCTCAACTGTGCTCCCTAACCTATCCTGGCCTCAAGGGTTGCCGATGTTCACCAGCAGGTCACATGGTTGCGAGGTGGGTGATGGCCTCACCCACTCATCCACCGCCCTCATCCACACGTCATCCGCGTCTCATCCACCGTAGAGGCCCAAGCAACTGCAAATTCAGCACACGTTCCCACAGTGGTAAACTGCAGAGATCAGCACACGGTCCCACGGCGGCAAATGCAAAGTCAGCACGTGTTCCCACCGTCTGCACAATCCTCCAACCAACACCACTCCTCTGACTCTCATTCTCTCTCCTCCTTTCAGCTTTTATTTACTTTCTCTCTCAACCTTCCTTCCTTACTCCACCTCCCTATACCTATTGTCTGCAGCTATATGTGGAGCTGACATCAAACTCCCTACTCTCTCTCTTCTGTCCGTGTATCACCCTAAACTCACGTCCAGCAGGTGTACTCATATCCACACCTGTTACAGCTGTGTGTCTGCTTACATCCTTCTGAGGAGAGGCTTGTCGGCTTCCCGACAACAAGTAGTGATGAAAATGTTCATCTGTACATAAAAGGTACTGAGTGGGTAGGTAATATTCCAAATCATCTCGGCAGTCCAGGAAGTGTTTTCTGTGACTTGTAGGCCTACTGTGTCATTACATTTGTATATGTTCACTAATTTATATATTTTTCAGATTAGGTATAAAAAAGGCCATTCGTAGTCAACGGGTACTGGTCGTAAAACGAAAAAGCGGTGCTGATGCTCCGACGAATCAGATGGAACCAGAAGACATCAGAGGTATACATGACTTGGTAGCGGTTGATAGCTGCCTTACGACCAGGGCTGGTGGGCTAGTAAAGAAGTTTCTCTCAGCAGAGGCCAGAAGTGATGCGGTTGGCGTACTGAGTGATCATTTTGGCTCTGATGACACTTTTTTGCGTATCTGAGCCAAAGAAAATGCTGCCAAAAATGACCGTGATGAGCCTTTCCTCCTCCTTGGGCAACTCTGACGTCATCCCAGACATTCCAAATAAAAACTATAAAATTAAGATGCTTGCTGATCGAGGTTGTACCCACAACCTCTTCTTCACAAGAGCAAGGAATGACACTCAACCGCTGTCTTGAAAAGGTTGCCAGAGGTGAGATCCTCCATCATAGAACAGAGCAACTACATCAATATGGATCTTACAAGATGCTGCGCTTTTGACAGTTTCTGGGTTACACAGTGTCATCACTGTCAGGATTTTGGTCATACATCTGAGAGGTGTTCTAGAAGCAGCATTGAACTAAATGTATTTTTTGTGCTGAAGCCCATAAATCTAAGGACTGCAGTAACAGAAATTCTCCCAAATGCAGCAAATGCTCTTTCTTAAGACATCAAGAAGCTAACACTAATTCACAGTCAGTTGCCAGTATTGCATCTATTAGAGACAGTCCAGTTATGATTTCACATGAAAACACCAATTTCACCCATTCAGAAAACTGGCTACATCCCTTTTGAACCAGTTAAGGATGGGTCTATTAAATTTTGTTCATCTGTAATAAGATGGACCATATTAATGAAGCTCTAAACCAGCACAAGCTTGACACTTTGTGCTTGACTGAAACCTGGTTGTATGAGTCTGATGTTAATATTATTTGTAGAGCTTTGCCTAAGACACATTTTCTCGTTAGTATTCCCAGGCCTGGTGCTGACTATCCAGGAGGAGGTGTAGCACTCATCTGCTCGGCAGCACTTGCAAATGTTTCTTGCATTGACTCAGACCTGACCCCATCTTCAGAATACTATTAGAATTGCATTTGTCTATTGACCAGGTTATCCGGGCACTGATCGAGGTTTTGTGGAGGAGTTTTGGCAGTTTCTTGAAGTATTTTCTTTTAAATCTGAAGGACTTCTTGTTTGTGGTGATTTCAGTTATTGGATTGACAGTCTGCAGTCAAAACCATTTCCTTCAGAATTCCTTCAGTTGATTACCCAGAATAATTTTTTCGATCATGTGAGTGATCCAATTCATGTGTCGGGACATGTCCTTGACTTGATCTTGTCCCCTGTTGGTTGCAGGCGTGTTTCTGATGTGGAGGTTGACTCATTTGACCCTCTCATCTCTGATCATGCTCTGATCACTTTTAGTTTTGATATCTCAGAATCCCCTTGCTATAAAAAGGTCATCAGGTTCAGAAATTACAGGAATGTTGACCGCCATTTGATGTGTCTTGAAATTGATAAGCGTTATAGTACATTGATTCTTCAGACCTTTCTTGTGATGATTTGGTTAATATATATAACAATGGGCATAGGTCAATTTTTGACTGTTATTGTCCTGAGATAGTAAAAACAGTCATTGTATGTGATAATTCTCTGTGGTATGGTCCATCCATTAATTCATTGCGTAGACAGTGTCGAAAGACAATGTGAATGGTACTTGCAACGGACCAGATTAACTCATTTGCCTTATGTTTTTGCGAGAAGAGCAATTGTTCACACTGTAAAAGCCCAAGAGGCAGGGTATTATGAAAATAAAGTTGAGTCATGTGGTTGTGATAAAAAACAATTGTCTGCAGTTGTGAACAATTTGGTTGGTTGGAGGAATGTAATTGTTAAACCAGCTTCTGTATCTGATGCCCAATAGGCTTCTGATTTTGCTTCATTTTTTACAACGAAGATATCTTGCATAAGAAATTATTTAGACAACAGTTCATCTAGTGAAGTGTACTCAGTTGATTTCCAGTGTCGGTGAACAGGGGGTCATTTGCTTTCAATTTTTCATCAACTGGATGTAAATAAAGTCAAATGTTACATCAGAGAACTTAACAAAAACATTTTGCCCACTCAACCTGTGTAACTTGTCACAACTGCCTGATGTGTACGAGCGTGCAGCAGGCTTTATCTGCAACATAATAAATAGATGCTTCTTAGAAAGTAATTTTGTGCGGTCTGAGAAGCGTGCTTTGCCTAGGCCCCTAATCAAGAAAACTGGCCTTGATGTCGAGAGCATGACAAATTATCATCCCATCTTTAACCTGTTTTTCTTATCCAAGACTGAGTGGGCCATACTTGATCAACTCCTACCACATCTGGAACAGAACAGAGTTGTTCCTGTTGTTCAGTCTGCATACAAAAATTACCATTCAAGTGAAACCGCATTAACAAGGATCCATAATGACTTGGTGGCAAACACCTGTAGTGGGATATCCTCTCTCCTACACTCGATTTTCTTCCAGCTAATGTGACACCTGCACACCCCTGGCACGTGATTGGTTGGAGTGAATGTGTCCAAATTTGCCAGTTAACCATAATAAACATTTTAATAACAGCTTCAATTTCATACCTGAGAGTGCGGCACACTTGCCCTCGAACATTGTTGGAAACATTGCTCGTGACATGTTAGATTCATGCCTCGAACATGTTAGCAACATGTCTGTCATGAACATGGCTTTTGGGAAAGTCACTGACATGTTCAAAACAAAGGTGAAGTAGTCGTGTGGTTCAGACTTGTGAGAGACAGTACCTGGCAACATGGCGATGAGGGAGGATGCCTTACTTGTTGCAGCCACAACGGTTGTATTATGTGCACAGCAGGGACAAAAAATACGTTCTTGTCGGCGATTTTGGGTGCGTCCATCACATAAAGCAAACCTCTGTGGTGATGGACATCATTTTGTAAATGACCTCATTAGAGATGACATTGGGCTGCTACCGGTGCAGGTTGGGGATACTTCAGAATTTTGTAGTTTCTTTAGGATGTCAAAGATAGATTTTGAAATGGTACCACGGTCGCAGGTATTGGTCTACTGCTGTGTTAGATTCATGTCTGCAGCTCAAAGCCTTGTCCACACTGGTGCTACCAACATGATTCCAGCAGAGTTGCCAACATGTTCGAGACACTTGAGTTTCAAACATGTCTGTAACATTGTTCCAGGCATAGTTTGAAACATGTTGTCATCACACGTTTCGAGCAAGTGTGGCCGCACCCTGAAGTGTCATGTTTACAAAAAACAGTTGTACCTTATATTCCAATTCTCATAAGTGCTGTTTTGCATTGTCATTGTACTGTACAAACATACATGAAATGAGTATGTATCTGTGCTTCACCCAAACGGACAATGAATTTGAGGCAAGTTGAATTTAGATTTAAATATTTATTGTTGTAAAAAGTTCAGAGTTGTTGCATCTTCCCATACTTTTTTTTTATATAAATGCATTTGGCTGCACAAGTGCAAATAAAATGTATCTTAATACTTAGGCACTTGTTATTTCTAAGTAAATTAGGAGTTTTGTCAGTGGTAAGGTGGTGGAAGTGGGGAGGCAAATGGAACAGTCACTACAGAGGAGGGGGGGACACGAGAGACAGCCAGGCGGGAAAAACAAGTTTTCTCGTCTTGCAAGATGTCAGACTTTATTATGGATCATACCTACTCCGTTGCTTCGATACCTTTGCCCTTACTATCTATAAGTTCAGTCGACGCTTGATGCTATGGACCCCGAATCAACGGATTTCTGAAGCAGTGGACAATATCTGCTGGCAGAAAATCACTCTAGACACCGGTCATTTTTTTAAAAATTCATTACAGGCACACTCACGATCAGTAATTTCTGCTCAGGGGTGCCCCCTTTGTACCCCTATATACCCAGGGAAGACGGGAGGGGGTGACGAAATGAGCTACCCCAGCTCCCTATCCTCCCTCATACCCCTGTCCTACCCAACCCCCCACTCGTCATTCTTAACTGGCAGTTACGTCTCAAGCTAACCCCATACATTACACTCATAGTCACATTACTAATACACAAACAAAACACTAGGACATGTAAAAAGTATATAAGTATGAACACTGCAGCAAGAAGTTAATGCATAATAACGTTGACAATGGCCATACCTGGCCTCATGCGTTGGGTGCTTGCGTGCATACGTGTCTGTGTCTGTGTGTTTGGATGTGTGTGTGTGTGTGTGTGTGTGTCAGTGTGTTTATGTTTTTGTTTGTTTGTTTGTATGTGTGTGTGTGCACATCAGTGTGTGCATGTTTTTGTTTGTCTGTATGTGTGTATGTGTGTGTGTGTGTGTGTGTGTGTCAGCATGCATGTTTGTGTGTATGTGTATGTGTGTGTGTGTGTGTGTACATGTTTTTGTTTGTTTGTGTGTGTTCTTACCTAATTGTTTTTACCTAATTGTATCTTTACAGGAATGAGTCAAGCTCGTACTGCCCCGTGTCTTAAACCATTTCATCCCCCCCCTGGGGGTAGGGGTTTTTTCAAGAATTCTCCCCCAGTATCCCTGCTTGTCGTAAGAGGCGACTAAAAGGGTTGGTGATGGGTTAGTGCCCCACCTCGTAAAAACAACTAACTTGTAGGAGGAGGCTGTAGCACGGGCCGAACAGGGTAGTACTCCCGAGGGGAATGGAATGCTGGTGATAGGGAGAGCTGGAGCTCCTTTCACTAGATACCTAATCATCCTCCTTTGCTGACCTTTTCAGTATGACAGTAACATGGAGAGTAGACCAGCATACTCTCCCAAACATTTCCTCTAACTATCATATGCACTACACCACATGCACTGTACATATCACACAACGTATCCCACTACGTTACAGGGGTTGACGCCAGCAAGGGCATGTGGCCAGAAAACTTTGCCCCAGCTACCTAGCGGCGGACTTTCGGGGGGAGGCTTGACAGGGGTTCCACCGGCATAGATCACGGGTCCGGGGGGAGATGGGGCTCGAACCTGTGCTAGAGGGTACAGGGCATCGCGGTTCCCAGGCTGCCACTTCCGCTCAATAGAGAGGGGCCCGAACCTAGGAGTAGCGCCCCAGGAGGCTGCCCTATCAGTGGGTGTATAATGGCGGGGCAGTTGCAGTGCCAAGGCGCGCTTGGAGGGTGTCCCTGCAGGTGTCCTGGCAGGGTGCCCCGAGGCCACTACCACAGCCACTAGTAAGCTGGTGGGCTAAGGGTCCCAGATCCATTGCCTGGACCTAGGACTGTGCAATGGGCTGGGCCTTTGGAATGTTTACCCCCCTTTATCTTACCGACTATGACCAAGTACAAATATATGCATCAAAGCAAGCCTGAGGACAGCAAATCACCCAGGGGGTTTAGGGTGGGTTCGTGGAATGTGGGAAGTTTGAGGGGAAGAGCGGGGGAAGTTGTTGAGGCATTTAGTAGGAGGTGGGTGGATGTGGCTTGTTTGCAGGAAGTCCGATACAGGGGTGGATCAGCCAGAAAGATTGCTGGGAAGGATTGCTACTATAAGCTGTTTTGGCAGGGGGGAACTGACAGATATGGGGGTGTGGGTGTGTTGGTTGCGGAGAAATGGGTGGAGTATGTTATGAATGTCATGAGAGTAAGTGATAGGATAATAGTAGTGAAAATTTTGATCGGACGGGTGATGATTTCAGTTATATCAGCATATGCTCCGCAGGTAGGATTGGATGACGCAGAGAAGGATAGATTTTGGGATGATTTAATACGTGTAGTAAGTGGTATGGGTGATGATGAGGTAGTGGTTCTGGGAGGGGATTTAAATGGTCATGTGGGTGAAGCAGCTCAAGGTTATGAAGGAGTCCATGGAGGATGTGCATATGATGTGAGGAATGCGGAAGGGGAAAGAATACTCGAGTTTGGGGAGGCTAGGGATATGATTGTGTGCAACACACATTTTAGAAAAAGAGTGAGTAGATTGATTACGTATGAGTCCGGGGGAAATAGTAGTCAGATAGATTATTTTCTGGTCAGGAGGGTTGATAGGAGATTAGTGAGGGATGATAAAGTTGTAGGAAGCGAGGAGTGTGTGCAGCAGCACAAACTGTTGATTTGTGACATGGTGCTTAAGGAACGAATGATGAGAAGGAGGACATATGTACCTAGGAGGAAAATATGGGAGCTGGGAAACCAATCAGTAAGGGATGCCTTTTATAGTGAGATGAGGAGAGTGGTGGCTGATCAGGAAGCCATAGATGGAGACGTTAATGAACAGTATAGAGCCCTTAAGAACAACCTCTTGAGAGTTACCGATGCAATATGCGGTTGGATAAGAGGCCCACCAAGACATAAAGTAATTTGGTGGTGGGATGAGGGTGTAGAAGCTGCAGTTAAGGAGAAAAGAAGTCTTTTTCGGGAATGGAAGAAGGGTGGTAACAGGGAGGAGTACTTGGCTGCCAAGCGCAGGGCTAGAAGAGAGGTATACAGGGCGAAGTCTGAGTCACAGAGACTTTTACTTGATAATCTAAATCATGATGGAAGGAAAAATATGGTTTTTAGGATGGCAAATCAGGTGAAGAGAGGTAATCGGGACATTGTAGGCGAGCAGTGTGTGAAGAATGATGAAGGAAGGGTAGTGGTAAACAGTGAGGATATTAAAGATGCATGGAGAGAGCATTATAGCCGGTTGTTGAATGAGGAGTTTGATTGGGATAGGGAAGGTTTGGAGTCAGCTGATCCAGTGTTTGGGCCTTGGCCTTTGATTGACGCTGCTACTGTGAGTGAGGCAATAGGCAGGATGCGGGTGGGGAAGGCGGCAGGTGTGTCTGGGTTGACTGCTGAAATGTTGAAGGCCTCAGGAGATATTGGGGTGAGGTTAGTCACTGACCTGATAATATGATTATATATGAGTGTGTGGTCCCAGATGATTGGCTGAAGAGTGTAATTGTAAATGTGTACAAAGGGAAGGGTGATGCCCTGGAAAGGGGAAATTACAGAGGTATAAAGCTCTTAGATCAGATAATGAAAGTAATGGAGAGAGTTCTAGAAGGTATGTGTTGGAACTAGACAACCACGCTCACCGGCTTCATGACGTGAACTCCCAAGGCTCCCAGTAGCAAACCACAGGAACCCTCCGGTGACGTCATCACTCGTGACTTAGATGTGTGCGTGCGCACACACACTAACACTCTCGTCCTCTCTTCTAAATTTGACAGAAGATTCCAAGGACGAAGCTGGATGGTCTATTTGCGTCTGATGCACACTATGTATTCAATACATAGAATTTTGTTTAATTACTATCAGACCCAGTCTATGACCACATACAGATATGTGATGTCTCTTAAAGTATTCTAAACTTTCTAGTCTCGGCTGACTGCTGCACGCAGTCGCTCGGTCGAAGCACCTTTCTTAGTGAGACAATCAGCCAGTTGTTGTGATGTATCCACCCAGGATACCTCATCAATCTCCCCCCGCTCCAACATGTCCCACAACACAGCAATATCAATGCGCAATCTCCTGTCTTCTATGCTCTTACAGGAGTAAAGGGCGTCCACCAGACTCTTGTTGTCGACGAAACACTTTATTTTGATCTTTCCACATCCAGAAACCTCACGCAATATGTTGGAGAGATATACAGCAGTTTCAGCACATTCAAGCAGCGCCAACGCCTCAGCAGATAAGGTAGATTTGACGACCCTCCTGATCTTCCTTGTCTGCCAAAATATAGGACATCTTGCCTCACTAGCATCTCGTAGGAAGATCACAAAACTTCCCTGAGATCCATTGCCTACAAGGTTGGCAAATGAGGCATCCGAAAAGCACTCTATATGACAGTCCTCGATCGGCCCCATTCTTGGAATGTATAGCTTCATGTTGTCAGTCTTTACCCTTGAGATCACCTTATTGAGTCTAAGCAAATCCGCTACAGTAGCTCGGTTGCTATTCACGCTCAACTCACACACATCAAAGGCAATATCTGGCCGAGTGTAGGTGGCAATCCAACTGAGTTGTCCAATTAATGCTCGGTACTCCTTTTTCTCACACTCGGACAGCTCCCCTGATTTTACTGCTGCACGATGTTTACTCAGCGTGACTGGTTTCAAGGATGAAGCATACTGGAATTGGTCGAGCGTTATGCTGCCATCGATGTTGGAGATGACATTGAGACCAACGTATTTGAAGGCTTTTGATTCTGAACTGCCGATGAGGAATATTTGACTCAAACGGTTTATCACTTGCTGTTCAAACTCATGTGTACCAGCCCAAAGGAAGTCGTCGACGTAGATGCATACAATGCCTTCGACTTTGCCACCATTGCTCCAAGAGAACAGCGCTGAATCCAGTGATGATACTTTAGCTCCGAGACTCAACAACTGATCTTTTACGCGCAGATACCAATGCCTAGCAGCATCACAAAGGCCGTAAACAGTTTTCTTTAGTCTCCATAACTTACCATTTGCATATTCAGGCGGAGGACGTAAATGAACAACTCTCTCAATGTCGTTACCTTGCANGTAGGCAGCTTTCACGTCCATAGTGTGGCAATCCCACTGGTTGGTGGAGGCCAAAGAAAGTGCCAAACGCACTGCTTCCTTTGAACAAGTAGGCGAGTCTTTTCGGAGATCCACTGTGTCTTCCTCAAATCCTCTGGCGACTAAGCGGGCCTTAACAATAGGCTTTCCATTTTTCAGTTTTTCTGTCACAACCCATCGAACCGTTATGGCACCTTGCCCAACATCATCTACTTCCTCATACACATCATTATTCTGCCAATTTGTAATTTCATTTTCCTTAGCACATAATACGGCTTCAGAGTTGAAAAGAACAAGCATTTCTGTGTCATCATCAACCACTTCCCATGCCAAGGCCACATCCAGTTCACACTGGCTCTTCTAAAGTTATACAGCTCAAAAAACGCTGCAAACTGTCGACGTCCTTTCTCCACGAGAAACAAACCGTCTAATTTTTTCAGCAGGGTCTGAACACCATCCTTCTGCTTCAGAACATCTGTTTCAATCTGCGAAGACGCCACCCTCGCTCTCCCAGACAATGACAGATGTATAGCTAACGCTTGTTTTTCTGCCGCTAGGTCTGTCAGTTCGCACCAAATGCCAATATCCTTTTTCCAGCTCTCATATGTGGAATCATTTTCCAGTTTTGGAGGCCACTTGGTCGAACACGACGCCATTCTCGAACTAGGCTCTGCTGCCAGTGTTGGAACTAGACAACCACGCTCACCGGCTTCACGACGTGAACTCCCAAGGCTCCCAGTAGCAAACCACAGGAACCCTCCGATGACGTCATCACTCGTGACTTAGATGTGTGCGTGCGCACACACACTAACAGTATGATTAGAAAAAGAGTGAATATCAGTGAGATGCAGTTTGGGTTTATGCCAGGCAGGGGGACCACTGATGCCATATTCATTGTTCGACAGCTTCAGGAAAAATATATTGG
>JAGKTI010006182.1:0-15166 GCA_018397915.1 Birgus latro | reverse complement strand
GTGTTTGGGCCTTGGCCTTTGATTGACGCTGCTACTGTGAGTGAGGCAATAGGCAGGATGCGGGTGGGGAAGGCGGCAGGTGTGTCTGGGTTGACTGCTGAAATGTTGAAGGCCTCAGGAGATATTGGGGTGAGGTTAGTCACTGACCTGATAAATATGATTATATATGAGTGTGTGGTCCCAGATGATTGGCTGAAGAGTGTAATTGTAAATGTGTACAAAGGGAAGGGTGATGCCCTGGAAAGGGGAAATTACAGAGGTATAAAGCTCTTAGATCAGATAATGAAAGTAATGGAGAGAGTTCTAGAAGGTATGATTAGAGAAAGAGTGAATATCAATGAGATGCAGTTTGGGTTTATGCCAGGCAGGGGGACCACTGATGCCATATTCATTGTTCGACAGCTTCAGGAAAAATATATTGGAAAGAAAAGGGAATTGTATTTTGTTTTTGTTGATTTGGAAAAGGCCTTTGACAGAGTCCCTAGAGAGGTGGTGAAGTGGGCAATGAGAAAGCTGGGGTTGGAAGAGTGGCTGGTTAGGGTGGTTATGGCCATGTACGTGGGTGCTCGCACCCAGGTAAGAGTGAATGGAGTTTTGAGTGATGAGTTTCCCGTGAATGTTGGTGTGCATCAGGGGTCAGTTTTGAGTCCCTTGTTGTTTATCATGGTGCTTGAAGCCCTCTCACGTGACTTCAGAGATGGACTCCCATGGGAGATGTTGTATGCTGATGATTTGGTGTTGATTGCTGAGAATGAAGGGGAGGCTGAGGAAAGATTTAAGAAGTGGAGAGATGGTATGGGGTACAAGGGCTTAAGGGTAAATGCAGATAAAACAAAAGTGATGATATCTAGGGTTGGTGGTGGTACAATCAGAGGAGAGGGAGAGTGGCCATGTGCAGTTTGCCACATGGGTGTGGGAAGTAATTCCATCTTGTGCAGTGTTTGTGATAGATGGGTGCACAAGAGATGTAGTGGTATTAGAGGTAGACTACGAGATAATGCTGATTTCATGTGTGCAGTGTGTCGGGGAGAGCAGGTGGAGATTGTTAGGCGTGAGAGAGTTGAACTTGCAGGTGAGTCTCTTGAGTCTGTGGAGGAGTTTTTTTTATCTGGGAGACATGTTATGTGCCGGAGGTGGGGCTGGAGTTAGCTCGGTTGCTAGAGTGAGAAGTAGTTGGAAGAAGTTCAGGGAGCTGTTGCCTCTCCTGACATTGAGAGGACTCTCCTTACGTGCTAAGGGCTCTTTGTATGCAGAATGTGTTAGGAGTGTGATGCTGTATGGTAGTGAGACCTGGGCAGTAAAGGAAGAGGATATTCGCAGGTTTAGACGTGCAGAAATGACAATGATTAGGTGGATGTGCAGTGCGTCCCTGCGTGCAAGGCCTGGGGGGGCTGGGTTTACGATAGAAGAGTTGAAAGGTAGGATGGGACTGGAGTGTATTGGTGTTGTGATGAGGAGAGGTAGGCTGAGGTGGTTTGGACATGTGGAGAGGATGGGGGATGATAATTGGGTACAGAGGGTGAGAAGTGTTAATATTGGGGGAGGGGTTGGGAGGGGTAGACCGAGAAAGACATGGGACGAGGTCATTAAATGTGACTTAAGGGTTAAGGGACTGAATAGGGAGGCTGCCAGAGATCGAGCAGCGTGAAGAGCCGCCATTGGGTGACCAAGGCCGACACATGCAAGCATGTTGGAGCCTTCAAAAACGAAAACGAAAACGATTCATCTCCTTAAATTTATGAATTGTTTTAGCACACACTATTTCATTCGGTAGTGCATTCCACTGATCCATTGCCCTGTTTGGGAAACTAAATTTCCTTACATCTTTATCACCTCTCTTTTTATGCAGTTTTTTGCAGTGTCCTTTTGCTGATGCTTCCCCATAGGTTAAAAATTATATTCATTCATGTCTGTTGTCTCCTTCCTTGATATGCTTGTATATAGCATAATCGTGTCTCCTCTTTTCCTTCTTTCCTGTAGTTTGCGTGTGTGCATGATTTTGTTTGTGTGTGTGTGTGTGTGTGTGTGTGTGTGTGCATGTTTTTGTTTGTTTGTATGTGTGTGAATGTGTGTGTGTGTGTCCAAAGCAGTGCACCTAATATGTGAGGCCTGAGGTGGCTATTGTTAATGTTTTTTTTACTGTCGATAACATTATGCATTAATTTCTTGCTGAAGTACGTTGATAGTTATATCATATTCTTTTAACATATCTTAGTGTTCTATGTTTGTATTAGCAGTGGGACCAAGAGTGTTAAGCATGAAATCAGCTTGAGATGTAACTGCCAGTTAAGAATGATGGGTGGGGTGGGGGATGGTAGGGGAATGGGGGAGGGTTGAGAGCTGGGGTAGAGGCAGGTGGAGCTAAATTCATCCCCCCCTCTCTTCCCTGGGTATCCAGGGGTAGGAAGGGGGCTCCCCTGGGCAGAAATTAGTGATCGTGAGTGCACATCTTTTTTTCATTTCTAACTACATACAGCATTTCTCTTTACAGTTACAAAAATAAATTGTACTGTAGTTGAACATAAAAAATTAATGTAATTCAGTACTGTACTGTTCTGCACAGTACACAGCAACCACGTCGTAATATAATGGGTCCATAGAAAACGGGGTATTGTGAGGTAAGCTAGTCCACGATAGCGTCACTGCACCTCATCTTCGATACAATCGTATTTCTTTTGCCATTTTTCAAGTTTTAGGTTATTTTTCCCTTCATTTTCAAGCAGCGGACACTCATCCCTCCCTATTAGTCCATTGATTCGAGGGTCGACTGTATATATATATATATACAGTAGGTGCGGAAAGTGTTGACGCCATCTTAAAAAATGAAAACATTCTTGTGGTTAGCAAGGAGAAACAAATAAATTAACACTCACCATTAAATTTAGTATTTACTGGCATTCCCCTTCACCTTTATTATCTTCTTAAGGCGTCTGGGGAGACTGATGGCGTAGTATTGCAGAACAGACGGACTAAAACTGCTCCATAGCTGCAGCCTCAAGTTTAGGCAAAGATGATGTGTCCATACTACGCAGCTGCCGCTTCATGTGCGCCCATAAATTCTCAATGGGATTGATATCTGGGCTATTTCAGGGCCAATCTCGAATAAAGGGAACCTCACAGTCTGTTAGCCACTGTTTCACTGACTTTGCAACATGTCCAGGGGCAAAATCTTGCATAAATACTCTTGCCTTGGTTTTATCAAAAGAGTCACTTTAAACATCACATAAGAGCTCCAAATAATTGTTCTGGTTCACTTTTTCATCTGCAGGTAGAATTACCAACCTACCAACACCATAATATGTAAAGCAGCCAAAAGCCATGAGTGAGGCTGGGTATTTGACAAACTTGGAAGTGTACTTAGGATCCAGGGGGTCACTGCCTGGTTTGCGGTACACTCGTGATGAAGGGGTATTACTGTGCTATTACGTAATTAGAATATGGGAGGAATTAAATGCTTGTGTTATTGTAAGATCGTTGTTTCATTTGGTCTCAAATCACGACTCTCTTGTATAGTTCTGTTGGCTCTGTCTGCAGGTTTTGATACAGTAGATCATAAACTATTGTTGGATGATCTGTATTCTTATGGCATTCGTGATGGTGCTCTTTTGCTTCTTAAGTCGTATCTGTCAGACAGATCTCAGAGAGTGGTTGTAGTAGTAGTAGTAAGTAGTAGTTGTTCCTTAGGCAGTCTGGCCAAACAGCCCCGAGTCCCTTAGGAAGGCCACGGCCGAGACCAGGCTTCCCCACAGAGCTCTCAAGGACTGCATGTTGTGTTGTTGGCGTAGGTGATTGTGTGCAATGCAGTCTTCCATAATGTGCTTAGTAGTAGTTCATGAAGATGCATGGAATCATCTTCACTACATATCATCACACCTGGGTGTGCCGATGGAAGTTTTAACAATTCAGCATGATACTTTGGTTCACCAAACTTAAGAACCTTGAATGTAATAAGACACAGTTTAAATACAATTCTTGCTTTTCTGGTAACCAGTGCAGCTCAATTAGGAACGGGGTAGTTGAGGGTTCTCGGGCGGCGGTAGATTACTAGTGGAGAAGATAGAAAAAGTGAGGGGATGGAGAGAACACTTTAAGGAATTGTTGAACACAGAGAATGAAAGTAATGCAAGTATAATTGGCTGGGGAATGGCAGGGAGAAGGAGGGATGTGAGAAGAGAGGAAGAAATCAGTAGGATGGAAGTTGTGGAAGCAATGAAGAAAGTTAAAATGGGGAAAGCCCCAGGAATTGGAGTGTGTGGTGAAATGCTGAAGCATAGGGGAGAGATAGTAAAAGAATGGATGTAGAAGATGTGCAGATTGGCCGGGGAGGAAGGTAGAGTCCCAGAGGATTGGAAGTCAGGTATAATTATTCCCCTGTACAAAGGAAAAGGGGGAAAAGAAGTGTGTGGGAATCATAGGGGCATTTGCCTTCTTAGTGTAATAGGAAAAGTATATGGTAGAATACTTATTGACAGAGTTAGGGAAATAACAGAGGAATTAGTTGGAGAAGAACAGGGAGGTTTTAGGAAGGGAAGAGGTTGTGTACATCAGATATTCTTTCATAGATCTTTAGTGGGAAAGTTTCTAGAGAAGGGAAAGAAGTTGTATGTAGCCTTCATGGATTTGAGAAAGCATATGACAGAGTAGATAGACAAGGATTGTGGAAAGTATTAAGAATATATGGAGTGGATGGGAAGTTGTCGAAGGCCGTGAAGAGTATGTATGAGGGTGCTAAGGCTGCATTGCATGTGGATAGTGAACTGAGTGAATTTTTCTATTTGAAGGTTGGATTGAAACAAAGAGTGTGTCATGTCTCCCTGGTTGTTCAGTCTGTATATGGATGGGGTTATAAAAGAGATACAAGGTAGGGGAGTGGATGTTGGAGTGGCCCTAGTGAGAGAGGGCAGCGTTTGGAAACTACCAGTACTGTTGTTTGCAGATGATACTGTGTTGTTGAGTGAAGACAAAGGGGAGCTGCAAGGCTTGGTGGATGAGTTTGGGAGTGTGTGTAAGAAATGGAATCTGAAGGTGAATGTAGTGAAGAGTAAAGTGATGGTCTTTGAGAGAAGTGAAGTTACTGAATGTACAGTGAGGTTGGATGAGGAGGAAATGGAAAATGTGAGTGCATTTAAGTACTTGGGTAGTGTGATGAGTAAGGATGGAAGTTTAGATGGTGAAGTGCTTGAAAGGGTACAACAGGGAAGAAAGGTTGTTGGTTCCATGAAAGCAGTGATAAGAAATAGGGAAGTGAGCATGGAAGTGAAAAAGCTAATACATGACAGTATTGTGATGCCAACTCTAATGCATGGAAATGAAGCTTGGACCTTGTTGAAGGGACAGAAGTCAAGAGTGAGAGCAGTGGAAATTAGTTATTTGAGAAGAGTATGTGGAGTCACATGGAGAGACAGACTAACAAATGAGGAAATGAAGGAGTGTTGTGATGTGGATGTAGATGTGATAGGAAGCATTAGGAGAAACACATTAATGTGGTTCAGCCATGTGGAGGGGATGGAGAGTGAGAGACTGATGAGGAGAGTGTATGTGAGTGAGCTGGAGGGAGGGGGAGGCTGAGGATGAGATGGAGTGGAGAGGTATATGAGAGAGGGGGGTGTGAGCTGGGAGCATGGCAATGAAATGGTGGGGGACAGTGCGACATGGAGGCTATTTGTTTGTGGTCACCCCTTATGAGATTAAGGCGTCTGGCAATAGAGAGATAAATAGATGAAAGCCTTTCTTTTTTTCAGAATGCTATGACCTGGAGAAAGGTACTTTGATGGATAATTATAGGGTTTAATTATTGCCACTTTCATATTTTTTTTATTGATGAAGTTTGTATTTATGAGAGATGTCACAGTTCATGTAATTGTAAAAATAATTCATATATGTGTCAAGTGCTAATGAATTCCTTACGGAAGAAATGGTGCTTTTGAGAAACAAAAGACAAGATTATTATTATTATTATTATAATTATTATTATTATAATATTAAGGAAGCATTAAGAGAAATACATTGAGGTGGTTTGGCCATGTGGAGAGGATGAGGAGTGAAAGACTGACAAGGAGAGTGCACGTGAGTGAGATGGAGGGGGAGGCCATGGATGAGATGAAGGGATGGAGTGGAGAGGTATATGAGAGCGGGGGGTGTGAGCTGGGAGTGGGGCAGTGACATGGAGGCGATTTGTTTGTGGCCACCCCGTACAGGATTAAGACGTCTGGCAATAGATAGATAGATTATTATTATTATTATTATTATTATTATTATTATTATTATTATTATTATTATAGTATTTTACAGTATCATATAGTATGAAGAAGTGGGTTAGAGCGCTCCGCTCTGGCCGTAGGGTCGGAGGATCAAATCCACCCAAGGGTCATTGGTAGACATCAGGAAGGGCATCCGGTCATAAAATGCTACACGCTCCAATCCAAAAAGGCTGACGCATGCAAGCATGTTGCAGCCTTCAAAAACGAAACTATATAGTATACAGTACTTTCTCCAAATACATTTGTAATAATATAAGTAGTGATGACAGTGTTCACCAATACATATAAGATACTGAGTGGGTAAGTTTTTTTATTATTTGGCAAATCCGGTTGCTCGACATTGGCCCGGTCCCATAGATGCCGAATAATTTGATTTTTACTGTACTTGTTATTTATCACACCTGCCAGATAGTCATTCTTTCAGCTGTACAGACACAGACACACATATATAGTCAAGTTAATTACTGGGTGTCGGGCCCTGTCATGCTTTTCTGTACAACCAGGTGGATTTCATGTCAGTTCTTAACCTCATCAGCTTCCTTACCACACTTTTTCACATAATTATATTATCCATTCTCTTTCTTCTTAACCTATCATAATTCCACCCATAATCAAACTAAATCATGTCTGTACTCTCCATATGACTTGCACCATCAAAACACACATATTCTAATGTCTTGTTAACAGATTTCTGTAGTCCACATCTTTCAGTCACTATGTTTCTTTTGCTGTGGACTGTGCACTACACATATCCATCGACAGTACCATTTCCACTGCTATTACTCTTGTACATTTCATGTTCATACTACACCAGAACATTAATGTGGTCATTGACACACCTCCCAAATCAGACCTTTATTTTGCATAATGGCCTTCATAGTGCCAACCATTTTTCCTCTCCATGCTGTTCTACTCTCCACTTCTTTTGCACAGTTACCTCACTGTATTGTTTCTGTACTGAGGTACTGTCAGGGATTAAAGTTCCCTGACTGTTGCACTACATTTGCTTCATTACTAGGGCATGTCCTTCACTTTCCATCTTTGCAATTTATATAAGAGAAAACCATCTGTGGGTAGAGAATTACACATAGCTTCTCAAAGCTTTGTAATTTTAATCAGCAGAGGAAAACGAGAAGAAGGTGAGGTGAAATATTATTAAGTTAATTTTTGTCTCTGACTGTACTTGTAATAAAGATGTCTTTCACTGTTTACTATTATGTATTACACTGAAAGTTACCTTCTTGCTAAGTGCCCATCATTTTACTCTTTTCTGCACTTACTTTCAAACCTTGTTGGTCACAGATATTGATCAAAATCTGAACCCCTTTGCACAGGTTGTGTTCACTGTTACCATACATAAGATTTGAAATGTTGGGCACTCTGCTCTTCACCATTAATCACCCTCTTTCCATACATGGAGTTTGAACCTCCTAGAAACTCATCCATGTTGATCTTGAATAGCCATGGATACATCACATTCTTTGTCTTCTTCCAATACTAAAACTGAACTATCACTTAGACATCATCATACCTTTATATCATGCATCAGTACCATCATAAGAAGTCTTTAGCACTCACCAGTTTTTGTTTTACATAGTGCTTTAAACTGCCCATAATCCATCGCAGTCAGCCCTGTCATACACTTTTTCCATTTGCACAAATGCCATTCTTCTATGCATTCTCCACAATCTGTGTTACTGCAGATATTTGGTCCACATATTCCCTATCACTCCTAAAGCCACCTCGGTCATTACTCATCAGACATTATGAAATATATTTTCTGTGATTATTCTACCATATGCCTTTCCTGCAATGCTTAGCAGACTGATCCCATGATAATATTGCTGTTTCATAGCAAAAATGAAGGAGGAATGATGATATTTTGATGAATGATTTAGTGACGGATACTTCACCTTGAACTGGCGACACCTTGATACATAAAGATGAGGCATCTTTAGAAATTGTTTTACGTATCATATTTTTCTGTTTGGCTGCAAAACCTGAAACTGACCCTTACCTTTTCCAGCCCTGATTGCAACATTTGGTGATGTGAATGCAGCAGTGGAAAGACTTCTGGCCAGACCAGACCCTCAAAGCTAAGACCACGCCCACATCCCCCCCCCCCCCCCCCCATCACCACCGCTCTACCCTCAAGCCTCCTTCTCTGTGTGGGTTGTTCAGTAGGCAGGAAAAGTATCGACATCCTTGGAGCATACTGTATAATTGTTGGTTAACTTGCAAAGCACTTGGAATACTGATTGTCTCTTTCTTCCCTGTTTTCTTTGTGCTTGTGCAATAGTGGTTCAGTCTTCATGTGTCTGCTGTGTCTTGCAGTGAATGGCTGTTTTTCATAGTAACTGAAAGCCTGGAACATTTGTTATTGATTGTAATATTTTCTTCTTTATCAGTTTTGAGCTCTGTGTGTTGTGATGCATTTTTTTTTCAGCCAACTGTTCATGTAACTTGACTACTTAGGACTATTCATTTTTGTGCTCTTTAGTGGGTTATCTCTTTTTTTGCTTCCTGTGTCTGGGGAAGAGTGTAGGTAATTTAGTGTGGCCATGTTCAGATCACATTGTTGTGCAGATTTCTTGAACTGATTACAAGGGGAAAGAAACTTGCCTATTACTCGCCCAGCTGTTTGAAATAATGATAATTTTCAAGACCAGTTGTACTTTCATAATTCCTTACCAGGTAGATGAACTTAGATATCAAAACTGTTATGAAAGGTGCAGGCATATCTATGAATGAGTGCAGAATCTACACATAGTTGCGACAAGTTGCCCCTATCAAGTTGGTGGCATTGGATTGTGATAACATTATTACTACATAAACATTATTACTAGTATATATGTAGGTTACTTTGGTCTGCAAGAAGCCTAATGAAATGAAAAATATTAATATTGCATTTGTTTAAGCCAGGGAAATAAAAATAATGTTATACTAGCAGCATTTAGAACCACAAGTCTATTTATATTTAGTTATTGATGGACCGAGCCTCATCGAGTTGCTTATCACAGCTATCATACTTCATAGTGTGTTGTGCAGTGAGAGTGTATTTAGCAGTGTATGGCAGACTCATCCACAGATTTATGTGCAATTATAAAAATGATTTAGCTCATCTTTTCTATGCTTCTTGTTTGGTTTATAGTGAAACAATTATTACATCACTGTCAAGCCCCACACAGAATGTTTGCTATCATGTATTCCAGTTTACTCTTAACTTCCACATTACTTTCACCCCTTCTTGCTGCTCCAGGTTCATCTGGATGTGAAACTGGAGGACTGCAGGCTGACGTTGCCCTTCTCCTGCAGGTCACCATCCTCATTTTGGGGACTAGGGAGGAAGCTAAGGGACACTTTTATGTATAACTGGCCTGTGGAGCCACCCAGTTAATTCAGTCCTATGTGAAGGCGTCGCTTTCCAGCACCACTTCACCTCATGCATGGCATTTTGGATTTCCTCCTTGATTCAGTACAATACCTCTTTCAGTGTTTCATCACATATTTCCTCTTGTTAACATGTATTTCTTTTGCTCATTACCATGTTTTCTTCATTGTTTTCTTAATTTCTTCAACTCTGAATTTGTTGTTTTTCCCCCAGTTATGTTTTTATCCTGACTATAGTTGTTGACATAAGAAACATTACATTTTGCACATTTATAATTCATAATAGGGCAAGTGGCTCCTTATGTATGATAATCCAAATATCATGTAGATTTCATCAACAGTTGGTTGTTAGTCCTTGATGGAATGATTAAGACTGTAGCTAGAGTAGATTATGCAGTCAGAATTTAGGCATGATGGGAAGGCATTACTTAGTCATACCTCTACAGAACACCTCATATTCACTCTGCTGTACATTACTTTTTCACTTGAAAAGGTTTCACTTGAAGGGTCTTTTCCAAAGTATGCAACAGACCGTATATGTGTGTAATTATAAATAATTTGTCAAAAGCTTGTTTCATGGTTATATAAGTATTGTTCATGACCCTATGGATCATTTGCCCTTCAGGACTTGTAAACACAGCTTGAACATGTATAGTAGAGCTGTTTGCCCATATCAGGTGCATGTAAACTGGCTGCCACAATACATACATACATACATCATCATCTTCATCATCATCATCATCATCATCATCCAGACCTCCTTTCCCACCCTAGGGCAGGGTGTGGAGTAGCAGTGTCCACACAGCCCAAATTTGCCCAATCCAGTGGGCCACACTTCCATTCACTCTTCATTCAAGCCCCCGGAATCCTGGCTTTATCTGATACATACATACAAATAATAAATTATGAAAACCAGTCATTCCCACTGGTCTTCATTGTTCCCTGGATGTGTATGTCAGTTACAAGATGATACATGGATATTATGTGTAGACATCAGTATTTTTTCTTTCTCTATAGTGAATACATTAATTTTTGCACTGGGGAACATTGGTTATGTTTAGCACAACAAAATCTATTGGCACCAGAAGTTGTGGTAATGGGTTACATAGTCAAAATTTATTTTGGGGATGTACCAGAGGGAAACCATGCAGCCACCAGATCTTTCTGTTTCTGAACATTACATTGTCATTGATGCACACAGAGTCATTGACACATATACACAGTAATACAGATTACAGTGGTCAGTCGAGGTGTGTAGATGAAAGTTTTCCTAGAGGAAACTTGTGTACAGTATACAATGCAGGCACCCCCTTGGCTGTTTCATTGAAATACAGTTTGTGGTTTAAGGCAGGAATGAAGAGAATTATACCCCTCAAGATATAGGCATATATTTTTCACATCAGTATGTGTTAGTACCTTATATATATATTCAGTGTGACTTGTGAGTGTTGTGAGATGTGCTGGGATGCATCTGTGAGCAAATGAGCAGTATACTGTACTAAGTTTATATGTCAGAATTCCTTGTTTGGGGTCATGTCAGGTTGCAGATATAATTAACCTAAATAATTTTCAAGGTTTGAAAACAAGGAAATATTTATATTAGTTCGTACTGGCATGAAAATAAAATGACTATTTGCTCCTTATGGTGTTAATACTTTTATTTATTACTCTTATTCCTTTTTCTTTTCTTAAGTACAGTACTAATCTCATGTACAGTATATTTTCATCATCATCATCATCATCATCCAGACCTTCTTACCCACCCTAGGGCAGGGTGAGGAGTAGCAACGTCCAGACATATATATATAAATGTATATGTTGGGGTTTATTGCTCACGTAATGCCATTCAGGGATGAGTGAGGCTGGTCACTCTCATCTTAAATGTCAGGACCAACTTGCCTAGGCCTGGGCTCCTACGCATCTCTGTAGGGCGACATAGGATTGGATAATGAAGGAATGAATGATACACACACACACACACACACACACACACACACACACACACACACAGGCATACCCTGCTATATGATCAGCTGCTATACAGTACCCCACCATAACGATGTAAAAAAATTAACATCCTTCCCCGCCTATTGATGGCAAGTCTGTGGTTATCCAATGTGTTTTTCTCCGATGGTTTCTTTTAAAACTGAATTTGATGGTATTTTAGGTTTAAATTTTGTGTTTAGGTTGATTTATAAACTGTTTTTAGACCTAGATTAATGTGTTTTAGTCATTGATGGGGTGAACACTGTCATTTTTGGGTACAGTTAACTAAGTTTGATTTTTTTTTTTTACAGACTTATCTTTCTTTCCTTCCATCCTCTTCTGTCTTTCTTTCCTTCATTCTTTCCTTGTCCTTCTGCCTGCAGGTGACTTTAAACTCTCACTTCTGTCTGTCTTTCATTCTTTCCTCTTCCTTCTGCCTGTGGGTGACTGTACACTGGGTAACAAGCCAAATGGCTTCTTGTACACCAGGAAACCATTTACTACGCTGGATGGTAACCGTATAACCAAATTTTGGCGCCTGGTGGTTTAGTGGGCAATAATGGTGCTTCAATTGGATTGAGCCGGTGCAGGTTTATATCCAAGGCGTGATTGGGGTTTATTGGTCACGTAATGCCACTCAGGGATGAGTGAGACTGGTCACTCTCATCTTAAATGTCAGGACCAACTTGCCTAGCCCCGGGCTCCTATGCTTCTTATGGGGCAATGTAGGATTGGATGATGGTGACGATGACTTTAATGTACGTCGTCATCATCGTCCGGACCTATTTTCCCACCCTAGGGCAGGGTGAGGAGTAACAACATCCAGACAGCCCAAGTTTGCCCAGTTCAGTGGTGTGTGCTTTCATTCACTCATCATTCAAGCCTCCGGAATCCTGGCTTTATCTGATACGCCAAAAACATTCACCACATTCTGTAGTATTTCATAAACCTATCAGATAGAGTCCATCTGGACGCTGTCACGTTAAAAAGGGGTGCCAAATCCCTGATCATGCACTTCTCACAACATTCATCTAGCTAGCTTGATCTCCTGTGAGAGGTGTGAATGAGGAGAGTAAGAGGGTGGTAGTAGTTAATGTGTTCAAGAGTGCGAGATACGTTGTGCTGGCATTGTGTGAAATGTAAGATGAAAGGAAGTAAATTGGAGGATGGGAAATGTGTAAGATCAGGCATGAATGGGCAAGGATGATGCAAGGAAGGAGTTGCTGCTCAAGGAAGGTGTGGTAGAGTGGAATGAGAGATTACATAATATGTGTCATCTCGAGATATACAGTATGTATGTCAAGTTTAAGTTTGAGAAGGTGAAAGTGGCTGTGATTGTAGCGTATGCACCGTGTGATGACAGGAGTTAGAGAGAGAGAGACAGGTTTTGGGGTGAGCTGGATGAAGCAGTGGAAGAAATGCCCAGGAGCTATAAAGTGATTGTAATGAGCGATATGAATGGAAGAGTAGCCACTGGTCCGGAGGTTGACATAATGGGTTGTATTGGAGTACCAGGAGAAAATGATAATGGGAATCAACTGGAAGATATGTTTCAGGAAAGGAGGTTGTGCATTTGTAACTCTTATTTCAAACATAAAGATGCACTTTATTTACTTGTTATAGAAGGAACAGAGATCTCGGTGAAAGGAGCCCGATTGATTACGTGCTCATACAGAGGTCGATGCTGGGAGTAGTTGCTGATACGAGGGTCGTGAGAGGATGATGTGGAAGTCTGTCAGATCATATGATTGTGATATGCAAGATCAAGCTGAGAGGAGCGAGGTGGACCAGAAAAAAGAAGAGCAGTCAGGGAGAAAGACTGAAAGTTGAGAAGCTGAGGATCAAAGAAATGGCAGATGCATACAGGACCAAAGTAGGGAAGGAATTGGAATCAGTGAATTGGAATGAAATGGATCTGGACAGCCAGTGGAATGCATATAGGAATTGCTTAGTTTGGAATGCTAAAGTAGTGTGTGGTGTGCCAAGAGTAGTGATAAAGAAGAAAGGTATGGCATGGTTGTATGAAGAGGTTAAGAGGGCAGTGGAGGAAAAGAGGAAGAAGTGGCTAGAGTGGTTACACGACAGGGGTTCAATTGAAATAACTGAATATATTGAGAGCAAGAAGCACATAAAGAGACTAGTGAAGAGGAAAAAGGTGGCAAATGATGATCTAGGAAGAAAAAATAATGCAAATTACACTGAAAATAGGAAGTTATTCTGGATAGAGGTTTTGAAATGTTGAAGTAACAGCGAAAAGAAATGTGAAAGTGTGAAGGATGTAGATGGTAGATTATTAACCCATGTGGATGAAGTAAAGACCAGCCTGATGAATGGAAAAAGAGAGAGCAGAGCGGCTGTAAACATGATTGAATTTGGGGGTGTGCAGAGAATGAATGCAGTACTGTACCAGGAAATGTGACACTTTTCACAGGTGAAGAATGCTGTGAAGTGGCTGAGAAATGGGAAAGCAGCTAGGGTTGATGAGGTGCATGCAGAGATAATTAAATGTAGTGGAGACAGCAGAATGAAATGCTTGTTGGAGATATGTATGAAGGCGTGGATGAGTGCAACTGTGCCAACAGTGGAAAAAGGCTGTGATTGTACTTTTGTACAAAAACAAAGGTGAGCAAAGTGAGTGCAAGAATTATTGTGGCATAAGTTTGTTGATTGTGGTAAGGAAGGTATATGGAAGAATTATTATAAAGTAAGAGAGGTATAAGTCCAGTGAGTGATGAACAAGGTGGCTTTAGGAGTGGCAGAGGGTGTGTAATCACAAATTTGCAGTAAGACAGATAGCGGAAAGGCTTGTGAGCAAAGGACTATAAGGTGTGTATGGGATTCTTGGATCTGGAAGAAGCATACAACAAAGTAAACAGAGAAGGAGTGTGGAAGGTTTTGTGCATGTACGGTGTAGATGGTAAACTGCTAGGTGCCGTCAAGTGTTTTTATGATGGCAGTGAAGCATATGTAGGGGTAAATGGGCATCTAAGTGAATGGTTCACCATCGGTGTGGGCGTGCGACAAGGTTATTTGATGTCCTCATGGTTGTTCAGTATATGTATGGATGGGGTGACGAGAGAAATAAAACAAGTAATGGAGAAAGGGATGGCATTAGTAATGAATGATGATGGATGGAATATCCCAGATTTGTTGTAGGCTGCTGATGCAGTACTATGTGCAAATACAGGACAAGAACTTGGTAGACTAGTGCAGGGTTATGCTGATGTCTGTGAGCATCATGCCTTGAGGGTAAATGTAGAAAAGAGTAAAGTGATGATTATTGGGAGAGAGGATGACTCTCAGTGGTGAGAGAGTTGGGTATAGTGATAGAAACGAAAGGAAAATGTCCAAAAAAAGTGGAAAGTAGAGTTACACAAGGAGGGAAAGTAGCTGGTGCTATGAAGGCCTTGATAAGAAACAGAGGCTTGCGTGCTGCAGCTGCATGAGGCTTACATGAAGGAGTGTTAGTGCCAACTTTAACAAATGGATGTGAGACTATGGTGTGGCATGAAACTGAATAGTCAGAGTGA
>JAGKTI010006181.1:30833-41714 GCA_018397915.1 Birgus latro | reverse complement strand
CTCCTCCATTTCTCCTACCACTAATCCTCTGGGCAGAGTGAGAGGGGCGGTGGAGACATTTGCGATGCGCACCGCATCACAGTGGGGGGGAGGGGAAAGGTGGGGGAGAGCAAGCAAGAGGTAAAGGCTCCATGGGGTAGGGTTGGGGAGAATAGGATGGAGGTTCCAGTGGGTCTGTTTAAGTGTAGCCAGGCCTCGCGGTGAGGGGGGACTGTTAGGGTAGAGGCGATGGTAGCGGGGAAGGTGGGCTTGGAAGGGGAGGCTGGGGATGGGGATGAGGGAAAGCGGGGGAGGTATGCACGTGCAGAGGGGCTGGGGGCTGGAGTCCGGAGGCTGGTTAAATTGAAGGTGACGCTTGTAGCAGTCAATGTTCGTTCGGAGTTTTTGCAGGAGGTCCAGCCCCAGGTATCCGTCATATGCTGAGCAGGATGAGTCGAAAATGATGAAGTGGTGTAGTGCACAGACCTGTTGGTGGGTGTCTGCACGTAGGGCCCGAGTCTCCCCACGTATGGGTAGGGAGCCATCCCCTGCATCCACAAGGTGAGCTGAGATGGGGAAAAGCGGGCCGAAGGTTGAACGGTGACGGGAGTAAAAATGACTGTAGAGGCAGGACCTGGATGCTCCTGTATCAATCAGAAGCCTCGCCTTTACCCCATTCAGTCTCATCTTGCTATTGACTGGAGGTCGGTATTTCTGTGAGGTGGCCCCCGCCACCATGGGGAGGTGCGGGAGCGGTTCTAAAAATCCAGCTACTGGGGTCTATCGTCGTCCTCGGGTTCTATTTCCGCGGGGTTGGTGCAGGTGGCCGTTGAGGCTTTGTCCTCGGTGCCCTCGTTGTCTAGGGATGAGACCTTATGGCACCCCTGGGCGGTTGTCTTGCGTTGGGCAGCCTTGAGCTGCTCCCGAATGTCGTGGAAGGGGCATTCGTGGCTGCATGCTGTGAATTCCCAAGGATTGATGGAAAGCAATTTGTTCTCTCTGGTGTTGCGGCACTCGCATGAGGGGTGGGCCTTGGGAGTAGAGGGTGCTGGTGGAGAACTTGGCTGGACTGGAGGTGGCCGAGGGTTGCGTGGCGGTGCTGTTCTCTGTATGGGGAATTTACTCACAGCGCCAATCTGTTGTGGGGTGGTATGGGCGGCCAGGGGGCGATGTATGAGCTGGATATCTTTGTCCAGGTCTCCCATGGGGTCATGTATGGTGAAGTGCTCCCTGATAGCACTGGGGAGAATCCTGATCAGGGTATTGAAGACTGAAGACATGTTGCTCTCAGGTTTCCTTATTATACTCTGGGTATGCAGCAGTGATGAGTCGCCTGGCCTGGCTGAGTGAGTCGTCAAGGTTTCTATCATAGGTTAGGGAGTTGAGCTGTGATAATCCCACGACTTTCCCTAAAGAAGGGGTGACTGCTTGGGTCACCAGTTGGGTGAATTCCACCCATGTCAGCTCCGGGACGATTTTTGGTGCAATAGTGGCTATTGTTTTGCCCAGCAGAGGCAGAGTTACAGTTATTCTTTGTCTGTCTGTCTCGAACCCTATGTCCAAAATTGGTTTAACTATTTCTAGGTAAGTGTGGATGTCGTATTGGTCAGGGTCGAATTAAGGTATTTGAATGTGGGGTTTTGTCGCCATTTTGCCAAGATTTCCCTTGTTCCTTGTTGCCACCCACCGGGTCAAGAACCACCACTAACCACCAGTGTTGTGCAGCGTGTTTTAGAACCGACTCCTCATTCCTTAGACGCAGCAATTAAAGTGGGGCCCTCTTTCTAGACCGGGCTGGGTATACTCAGGGCAACTAAGAGGAACAGGGCATAAAAACACTCAGCAACAAACCATACACATGTATTACCTTAATTCTTACTGACAGTGGCACACTTTACACAAGAAATAAATTAATACAAGGGACAGGGCCGAAGGACTCTGGGGCAGGTAGCGTAGCCGATGTTGTTTCTGGGGAGGGCCCAGTTGTAGGAAGGTGGCCCAGGGCGGTGGCCTTCGTCAGGAGTGGAACCAGCTGCCGTGAGGGCATCCGGGGTTGTCGTCAGGAGGCCGGACAGCTACTGGGTCATCTAAGGGCCTCGTCAGGAGGCTGGCTACTGGCTACTGCTGGGTCGTCTGGGGCCTCGTCAGGAGGCCGGTCACTGCTGGCTCGTCCGGAGCCCCGTCAGGAGGCCGGTCACCGCTGGGTCGTCTGGAGGGGCCTTCGTCAGGAGGTCCGGTACTGCTGGATTGTAAGGGAGGGTCTGGGGGGGAAGCAGCGTGGTAGGAGTGCCCGTCTCTAGGGGGGCCCGAGGGTTGGGGCCTAAGGGCTGGGCCCAAACAGGGAGAGAAGGCACACCCATCAGTGCCCACTCTGCAGGGTGGGGCGTCACTGGGCTGAGAAGGATAGGTTACGCCCCGGGG
Source organism: Birgus latro (assembly GCA_018397915.1). NCBI lineage: Eukaryota > Metazoa > Arthropoda > Malacostraca > Decapoda > Coenobitidae > Birgus > Birgus latro. The sequence goes on along the minus strand of JAGKTI010006181.1, from coordinate 39,314 downwards.
TATTGGGGAAGTCTTGGCGGGACCGGGGACTGCAGTCTCTCCTCAGCTGGGCCTTCGTCAGGGATTTGCTGCAGCATCCCGTCTCTGAAGAGTCCGTCAGGGTTGAGGTCTGCCAGGGGCCTGGTTGTAGGGCATGGACCCCGGGTCTCAGGGGGCCTCTCCAAATCTGCTCCAGCTGCTGCTCCTCAGGTAGAGTGCTCCAGTGCAGGGAAGGGGTGAGGATACCCGAGAAGCCACAACCGGAGTTGGGTGAACAGGTGAAATCCTCAGGAGGGGAAGGCACTGGGATAGGGGGTGAGGGGTGGCGCGTAGCCATTACCTCCCCAGCACGGCTGGTGGCCATTGCAAGGTCCCCTAGGGCATGGAAGGGGGAGCAGCTAGTGGCCGTCTCATCCCTCGCACGGCAGGAGGCTGTCATTGAGGGTCCGTGCCCCTGGCTGGCTGTGCGTGTAACACAGCTGGTGTCCGTCACCTGCCCACGATTGCAGCTAGGGGCCGTCAGCTGAGAGCTGTGCCCCATGAGGACTACACCCCAAGTGCGGCTGGAGGCTGTCACAGGGGTGCAGGTGCGGCCAATGGCCGTCACCGGTGTCCTTCTTCCCGGGTGTGTTGCAGGGAGGGCGCGGCTAATGGCCATCGCCGATGTTGGGAGTCTGCTGCCAGAGGCGCGGCTGATGGCCGTCACTTGTCCGGGGGTGCGGCTGTTGGTCGTCACCTATTCCCTTTTCCCTGGAGGGTTGTTGCGAAAGCAGCTGGTGGCCGTCTCTCCCTGTGCACGGCTGGTGGCCATTGCCCGGTGTGAGTGATGAGTGGCTGGTGGCCATCTCCTGGTGGCTATCTGGGGCTATAATAATAGCCCCACCCTGAACCTGGCAAAAGCTAGTCCGGCTGAGGTATAGTGCGCCGTGACTGATACCTTGGTGGTGAGGCACCTGAGCACGAGAGGAGTGTAGGGGATAAGTACAGGCCAGCCCTTCTCGCACTGAACCCGTGCTCATTGCATTCTCCCCTCGGTTGTCTCCTCTTAGGGTAGTTGTTGTGTTCAGGTGGGGTGTTTTGGTGCTGTGTATTTCAGTGACACTTATTTGGGCCAAAAATCACAAAATATCGCATTCCACACATGATTAGTATCACTGCTCTACTCACGGCACTGCTCGAACACATTATGATGCACTATGATAGCAGCTTTTGTAATGTTGGTGGTGCAACATGATTTTTTTTTTTTAATACAAGGAAGAAGGAACCAAAGGCCATGGGTCTGCAAACCATTCCTTCCAAGAAAAAACAAAAACAATACAAAAGAGAGCCAAATTCAAGATCCATTCATTTGAGATGCCTGGACACACTGCATTTGAAAGACTGGAGATCACAGGAAGTAGGAAATACAGACAGAGGAAGACAGTTCCAGAGTTGACCTGTTGCATAAATGAAGAACTGGGAGTAACAGTTAATTCTTGCACTAGAGAGCTGGACAGACAAGGGATGAGAATTTGTTGCTAGACAGATGCTATGTGCCTGTCGTAGAGGTGGAGGGATGCAAGCAGACAGTTCAGAGGAACAGTGACTGTTGATGTAGCGATACAAACGAGATAAAGATGCAACAGTGTGGCAAAGAGACAGAGGTTGAAGGGAGCCAGTAAGAGAAGGAAAGTTAGAGATGAAAAGGCTTTGACCCCACAATACTGAGAAGATCTGTATGTTGGGAGCCTCCCCACACATGAGAGTTGTACTCTACACAGGGGCAAATAAAACCCGTGTATAAAGTCAACAACAGTGCAGGGGTAAAGAAGGTTCAGAGTCGGCTTAGCACACCTAATCTCTTGGAAGCAGATTTCACAAGAGATGTAATATGTTCTTCCAATGATAAATTCCAAGTGAATAAAACCCCAAGGCATGTTCAAGGATGATGCAGGACTGAGCTGGACATTATTAACATTAGTGGGTACTCCTGTGGAAGATTTTGTCAGGTTGATAGGTGTAAGATCTGAGTCTCTGATGCATTAAAAACAAGATTATTTTTACCCCAGTCAAGTGTAAGCAAGATCCTCACTCTGAGATGGACGGTGCGAGACGAGCGATATGGGTAAGTGAAGGCTGTGGGGCCCGTGCAAGCATTTCTACGCATCGTGGGAGGTGGGTGGGCTCAGCTGGCCGCAGGAAAGTGCGCGATTCAAAATTTCAGCCAGTCATATGTGGACACGACATCGGAGGGCCCATCGTTAAACTGGGCCTCGACATTGGGTGTCGGGGCATGGTGGTATTTGTACCCCCATCACTAAGCTGGGGTATCGCATCTAGGGGTATCGTATATTGGGGTATTACTGTATAGGGATGTGTTTTTGAGCCTGGGGTTTCCCCCCCAACCAAGTCCTAAACCCACCCAAATGAGTCCAAAAACAAGCTTCTAGCTCACCTGAGCCCCAAAATGGCTTTGAAACAAGCTAAACTAAGCCTAACAGCAGTTTATAACTAATCTAAACCCAAAAATAACTGAAAATCATCATATATGTCTGGAAAAATCAAACTTATTAACCTGTACCCCAAAATGACACTGTTTGCCCCATCTATGACTAAAACACATTAATCTACGTCTAAAAACGATTTACAAGTCAACCCAAACACATAATTAAGTCCACAATATCATCAAAATCGGTTTTAAAAATCTGAACCCATCATTAAACCGGGGTTTGGCCACTGTTAGATGGGGTATGGTGATATTTCTACCCCACTGCTAAGCCGGGGTATGGCATCTAGGGGTATCGTATATTGGGGTATACCAGTATATCAGCACAGATGACAATTATGCTGGAGAGAGACACCTGCAAACAGTGACAGTGATATAGCAGAGGACTTCTGCTGCTGTTATCAAAAGTGTCCCTCAGCTCCATCCATATTCCCTGAGAGGAGGAGGAGGAGGAGGAGGGACTGCATGACTGAACAGCTCTTACATAAGGGGACAGCACCACTGCCTAGCCATTTCTGTGTCACCAGGTGAAGGCATCCCTCTCTAGCATCTATGATGTGGCCAAAATTCATCTCTAACCAACTATGAGGCAGAGATACCTAAGTATCACACCCCCCCCCCTCCATACGCATACACAGAGGCCTTTAATCATAATAACTACTTAACAGATATCTGCATTTTGCTGAATTTTTCATCACATACCTCTAGTTGTACCGATAGCACTCACCACGTTGTCCCACATCATCTGTTGATGGCCTGGCTCCTCCAGTGTTCATCATTATCTTGCCGAACTTCACTGGGCCGTTCCCTCACCTGCAAAACTGCTTATAATAATGGCTGCCTGTGTTATAGCTAGGTTAAAGTTAGGTGGGGTTAGTAGATGTATGATGAGGGATGGACAGGTTAATATTAGATAAGGTTTGATGGGGTTAGGTAATGTTGGACAGGGTTAGATAAGGTTGGACTGGCTTAGATGGGGTTAGATAAAGTTGGACAGGGTTAGATGGGGTTAGATAAGATTGGACAGTGTTAGATAAGGTTGGACAGCGTTAGATAAAGTTGGACAGGGTTAGATAAGGTTGGACAGGGTTAGATAAAGTTGGACAGAGTTAGATAAGGTTGGACAGGGTTAGATGGGGTTAGATAAGATTGGACAGGGTTAGATAAGGTTGTACAGAGTTAGATGGGGTTAGATAAGGTTGGACAGAGTTAGATGGGGTTAGATAAGGTTGGACAGGGTTAGATATGGTTGGAAAGGGCTAGATAAGGTTGGAAAGGGCTAGATAAAGCTGGATAAGATTGGACAGGGTCAGATAAGGTTGGACAGGGTTAGATAAGGTCAGACAGGGTTAGATGGGGTTAGATAAGGTCAGACAGGGTTAGATAAAGTTGGACAGGGTTAGATGGGGTTAGATAAGGTTGGACAGGGTTACAAAAGGTTGGACAGGTTAGATGGGGTTAGATAAGCTTGGACAGGGTTAGATGGGGTTAGATAAAGTTGGACAGAGTTAGATGGGGTTAGATAAGGTTAGACAGGGTTAGATAGCGCTGGACAGGGTTAGATAAGGTTGGGCAGGGTTAGATGGGGTTAGACAGGGTTGAGTTAGGGTAGGTCTGGTTAGCTTAATATCAAAACAATGACTGACATGATGATTCGTGATCTAATGACTTTAAATTATTTCAAATTCAAACTATCTCCAAACCATGAAATTAGAGAGAGAGAGAGAGAGAGAGAGAGAGAGAGAGAGAGAGAGAGAGAGAGAGAGAGAGAGAGAGAGAGAGAGAGAGAGTACTTATCTGGTCAAAGTAATGTGTAAAGAATCTAAAATTTACTTCAAATATTTACCAAAAGAGAGAAGAGGGTGTGGGCTGGAGAGGGCAGTGAAATGGCAGGGTACAGGGCGACATGGAGGCGACTTGTTTATGGCCACCCCTCATGGGATTAAGGCGTCTGGCAACAGATACAGAAAAAATATAAATCTATTTGTATTACACTTCAAATAATACTTCAAATTAATTCTCAACGTATTCTTTAACCAGGAAGCAGAAGTAGGGTATATAGTCTAACTACCTATTCTGGCCACCCCCACCCCTTCCTATCCTAGCCTATCATCCAAACACCAAACCTAACTAAATACATCTCAACACCAAAAATAAGTCACTGCCACAATGGTGTTACGGTAAACTGACCGATAATTCGACCCTACCCTGCCTGAGTCCTAAGGCTATGCTATTGCCTTATTTCACTAACCTACTTAATCTACTTACCTCATATGATTTTCCACTGATTATATGCGTCCTTGCGGATGGTTCTTGAATATCCTGGTAGTATTAGGCCACTTAATTAGCGTCTCTGCCTTGCCAAAACACTCCAGCCTCAGCCTCGGTGTTGCACCTGAAATCTCCAAATATGGCTGCCACGCACAACGTCCGGGACCCTGAGAAATTCGTCAACTGAAGATCTATAACAACAAAATACCTCTCCGAAAAAAAGAAATATTAAAAAAAATACATTAAATAACATGAAGAAGATGAAATTCTATTGGTACAGTACTTCTGCTGCTCAAAATATATTTAAATAACGGCTCAGATAAACACGTCAGCAGGTTCCCAGAGAGACGAAGAGCATGACGTCACTGTTTGAGTTGCCCGCTCTCATTTGTATTCAGACAAATAACTATAAGGCTGATCTGATGCTATTTTTCATGTGTGTCTTATATTCATGTAATCCATAAAAAAAAATTGTGTATATGGTCGCTTGAACACCAAAACTAAAACAAAAGAGCACAGAAATTCAGTACTACATACAGACCGATGAAGAGAAGGGACGGAGAAGTGTATGAGAGAGGGGGTGTGAGTGAGGAATTATTTTAACAGGATGCCCAACTACCACAAGCATATCGCCTCCATACAAGGACGGATTAGCCATTTCCCTGACAACGCTGCAAATTAGGGCCCCATCCATGAAGGGGCACCCATCAAAATAAAAAAATAACTATTAAATGTTTTCACCCATTGAGCCCTGGGATTGTCCGTCACTTTGGTCTTTCCGCATGACAGTTTTAATTAGCTTAGGACCTACTTTTCGGTTTGCAGGAGTTATATACGGTTTTAACAAAGCCTTACAATACGGGAAGACTGAGTAAAACCGTGTGATGGCAGCGAGGGTAAAGCAAAGAGAACGTCAACCAGATTCAAGGGATTAATAAAAAGTTGGAGGGGGGGAGAGTGAGGGGGAGGCCACGGATGAGATGGTGTGATGGAGTGGGGGAGCTGGGGGGAGGGCTACGAAATGGCGGCGGGGGGCAGCGAAATGGCGGAGGAGGGCAGCGAAATGGCGGAAACGGGACGACATGGAGCCGATTGGTTAGTGGCTACCCCTTACGGGATTAAGGCGTCTGCTAATAAATAGGTAGACACAATAAACAAGTTAATAAATGATGACGAGATGACAGCAGCCGACGTCATACAAGATCCAGAGGTGGTCATTAAATTCTTATGGGGGTCCCTTAGCCTAAGCAGGAGGCCCCGTACTTAGTATAGCCGATCGTCCCCAGTGAGGTTAATCTGATCCTGCCTCCACGTAACCCTGCCCTCAACACTGCCCTTCCTCCAGCCCCCACCTCCCTCACACCTAGGCCTCTCTCTCTCTCTCTCTCTCTCTCTCTCTCCTTACCTCCCCCTCTCTCCTACATGACTCCAAGTAAGGTCATTACTCCAGCTGGGGCTTCTAACCACTTCACCACCGGGAAGAACCTCAGTTAATGATGTTGAATGATGTTATTTNTCTCTCTTTCGCCACTCTCCCTACGGGGGCCCCCACCACAACCCCCCCCCCCCCCCCCCCCCCCCCCCTCTCTCCCCCTCCCCCCCTCTCTTTTCCCCCCCCCCCCCCCCTCTCTCTCTCTCTCTCTCTCTCTCTCTCTCCTTCTCTCCTACATGACTCCTATGTAAGGTCAGTACTCCAGCTGGGGCTTCTAACCACTTCACCACCGGGAAGAACCTCAGTTAATGATGTTGAATGATGTTATTTTCCATGCTGAAGAGGGACGCCTTCTCGCGGTGGCACCAGTATAACCGAGCCACTCCACTGCCTGACTGTACAAACGCCCCTCGACTCCCTATACCACGAGAGAAGAATGGCGGACTGCAGGACCACCATATCAGCCTGCAGTCCACTAGGTTCAAGTCAAGATGAGCCAACTACAAGTCACTCAGTTCAGTCTTCTGCCTACACGTAACAAAGTTTTCCCTGCGTGTTATTCTTCGCCCCTTCAACGTGTATGCGTGAAATTCCCTGAGCATTTGTGGCTAAGAGCAAAATTCATCCCCCAGTATGTGAGAGAAAATGTTAGAAATACATTGTTGTGGTTTGACGTCTTTGGCCTCACTACTCCATCCCTCCATCTCATCCTCGGTCTCCCCCTTCCTCTCCCCTCTCCACCTCATTCACATACACCCTCCTAGTTAGTCTCTTACTCTACATCCCCCCCCAACTTACACCCTCTCTCATATACCTCTACTCCATCCATCCATCTCATCCCCGGCATCCCCCTCCCTCTCCCCTCTCCATCCCACTCATATACGCTCTCCTTGTTAGTCTCTCACTCTCCATTCTCTCCACATGGCCAAACCACCTCAAAATACTTCCCCTAACACTCCTTGTGAAATTACCTGTCACCTGAAGATAATTTTCTGATAGGGTGTTGTCGATCGATGTGTGCGCGCGCGCGCGTTTTATGAAGGGTGGAAGAGGGAGGAGGAGACCGAGGATGAGATGGAGGGATGGAGAGGAGAGGTGTATGAGAGAGAGAGAGAGAGAGAGAGAGAGAGAGAGAGAGGGGGGGGGGGGGGGGAAAAGAGAGGGGGGGAGGGGGAGAGAGGGGGGGGGGGGGGGGGGGGGGGTATAAACTAGAGGAAGGGAAGCGAAATGATGAGGGATAGGGCGACATGGAGGCGATTTGTTTGTGGCCACCCCTTAAGGAGACTGGCAATAGACAGATAGGTATAGATGGACAGATAGGAGGATAGATGGACATAGACGGACAGACGAGGAGATAGACACCAGGGAAGAGCAACATTCTATCAGTTCTTGTATTTTGTCAATAGTCTGTCCACTATACGTAAATCCACAAAGGTGCTCCCTAACACCTCTTCCTAACTGATTTATTATACCTTACTGTTCTGTGCTGAGTCATTCCAATATCACACACACTGCATCAGTAACTTAAAGATTGGTATTAACCAGCTGTATCCAAAAGTAAATCGGTGAGGAAAAGGTGTTAGGGAGCGCTCTTAACCAAGGAGAATACCAGCCATCCGACTGTCCTCTCCAGCCTCCCACCCTCTCTCCAGCACCCCACCCCCTCTCTCTCTCCAGCATCCCACCCCCTCTCCAGCAACCCACCCTCTCTCCAGCAACCCACCCTCAATCATACCTCACCATTCCATCCCTCCATTTCATATTCATTCTGCCGCGACTGTCCACTTCTATAGCAACAGCCATTTCCAAACGAACAACGAATATCTATTGCATAAAATTCGTCTTTTAAACGCAGTGTATTCAGGCATCACGAAATGAACGTATCTTGAATTTGGCTCATTTTTTTTTCTTGGAGGGAGCAATCTTGCAGAATTCTGGCCAATGGTTCCTTCTCCCTTATACAGAAAAATATGATGCATGCTTACAACTGCAGAACTTTATTGATATCGGTAGAAATGTGTGGAGATTCTGTAACTGAGCATGAGAGAGAGAAGTATTCGTGTGGCAGGTTAAAGGAAATGACGGGAGTAAACTGTTGATTTTATTGGTATTGGCGGAGACGCGAGTATGCTGTATATTACACCATCTATTTCACCATCTGGCTGTCGTCTGAAGTTGCTTCGAAGGCCAATTCATTACACTTGGTTGATCTTGGGCGCCGGCGAGGACATTTTATCTGCCAAGATGATTAGCACCAATGTCAGACAGGTTCAGGCGTGGATCAGAGGGTAGGCAGACAGGCGTGGATCAGAGG
>JAGKTI010006181.1:0-25943 GCA_018397915.1 Birgus latro | reverse complement strand
TATTATTATTATTATTATTATTATTATTATTTTATTATTATCATTTTTATTATCATTATTTTTATTATTATTTTTATCATCATCATTATCATTATTATTATTATTATTATCATCATCATCATCATCAATCATCATTATCATTATTATTATTATTACTATTATTGTTACTAGTTCAGAAAGTGGCATTAAGATAGCCATAGCAGCAATCAATCATACAGTACTTATCTTTTATGCAGTATCCTCTCAGTCTCCATGCTGCAGTCTTCAACCTGTTAAAGAAAGGAATTTGCATTATTTTTTTGGTAGTGTGTGTGTGTGGGGGAGGGGGTCTGTAGTCCCAGGTTCATTGGAAAGTGAACCCAGTAGACTGCAGGCCTAAGCTGTCTCTCTCCAGCAGTCCATCATCCTTTCGGGGGATAGGGAGGGAGCTGAACGACAACCAGGCAGCTCCACCACCTAGTTTTGTGTGTGTGCCACCACGAGAAGGACTCCCTCTCCACCTCAATGCATGCCAGTATAGTTAAACAGCATTTTTGGTATATGTTACACTGTTTCAGTTTATTAGTGACTTCATAAAATACATACGGTAGTCCTTCCTATAAGTCACCCTGTTCCCTGCTCGTGCCAGGATAACACAATACACTCCAATCCCATCCTTCCTCCCAGACCATCTCAATCTACCCCTCCTCACAACACCAACACACTCCAGTTCCATCCTACTTCCCAGACCATCTCAATCTACCCCTCCTCACAAAACCAATACACTCCAGTCTCATTCTTCCTCCCACACCATCTCAATCTGCCCCTCATCACAGCACCAATACACTCCAGTCCCGTCCTTCCACCCACACCATCTCAATTTACCCCTCCATCACAACACCAATACACTCCAGTCCCATCCTTCCTCTCACACCATCTCAATCTGCCCCTCATCACAACACCAATACACTCCAGTCCCATCCTTCCTCCCAAACCATCTCAATCTACCCCTCCTCATCACAACACCAATACCTCACATACTCTAATACAGAAGGTTTGTTTTCACCTGACGGAACGGAGCTACTCCCACAACTAATTCGTACTTCCATAAAATTCAATGTCCCTTGGTTATGAGGTAGGAATGAGTTTCCTTGGTTACTAGTCAAATCGGCCCTCCACACGGTTAGCTATCAGCTGAACAGAAAGGGTTGAAAAATCCTGATCAAGTAAAAAAAGGGGGAAAAAAAAGCGGTATCTTCTCCTTTCACCTTGATCTCACACTAGCTCCTTCACCCTCTCGGCAACCACACTCTCAAACGTCTATCAAACCAACCCCTCGCAGTCCACTGCCTTGTAAATAATCATGTTAACTTTTTACATCCTCTTCAAGCCCCTCTGTATCTTAGTTTTACGTTCCCATTACTGACAGATGTTTTATTCAGATAAAAAAAATCTACAAACAACCCCTAAGTCTCATTAAGATAAACAGGGTGGTCTATCCAGTCTCATCCTTTCTCCCACACCATCTCAATTTACCCCTCCATCACAACACCAATACACTCCAGTCCCATTCTTCCTCTCACACCATCTCAGTCTGCCCCTCCTCATCATGACACCAACACACTCCAGTCCTATCCTTCCTCTCACACCATCTCAATCTGCCCCTCCTCATCACGACACCAATACACTCCAGTCCCATCCTTCCTCCCACACCATCTCAATCTGCCCCTCATCACAGCACCAGTCCCATCCTTCCTCTCACACCATCTCAATCTGCCCCTCCTTATCACAGCACCAATACACTCCAGTCCCATCCTTCCTCCCACACCATCTCAATCTATCTCTCATCACAACACCAATATACTCCTGTCCCATCCTTCCTCCCACGCCATCTCAATCTGCCTCCCCTCATTACAGCACCAATACACTCCTGTCCCATCCTTTCTCCCACACCATATCAATCTGCCCCTCCTCATCACAGCACCAATACATTCCTGTCCCATCCTTCCTCCCATACCATCTCAATCTGCCCCTCCTCATCACAGCATCAATACACTTCTGTCCCATCCTTCCTCTCAACTCTTCAATCGTAAACCTAGCCCCCCCAGGCCTCGCACTCAAGGATGCACTACACAAAATTATAGTTTCTCCAGACAGTTCGTTTACAAGAATAAAACTATCTATCTATATCCATCCCATGCCAGACGCCTCAATCTCGTAAGGGGTGGCCACAAACAAATTGCCTCCATGTCACCCTGTCCAATGCCACTTCACTGCCTTGCTCCCAGCTCACATCCCCCTCTTTCATATACCTCTCCACTCCATCCTTTCATCTCATCCTCCAATAAATATATCTGATAGACGAAAGTATTAACTATTTCAAATTAATCTAGCATCCATTATGTTCTGTTCTCTTTGCATTACTGATTCCTGTCAGGTAAGAAAGCTCCCTCACACCTCTTACTTAGCGATTTATTTTGGATAAGACTGGATAATATCTTTGTACGTTAAGCAGAAAGTGTCGATATTGGAAGGGTTTATATAATGCAGAGGAGGACATCAAGGCGTTATAAGCCAAATAAATCGCTTAGGAAAAGGTGTTAGAGCCTCCTTACCTTTACACTAAACTTCACTAGGATGAATTCTCACCTCTAAAGGATCGCAGTCCACTAAACCACCAGGCGACCTCGTGATGGTATAGGCTCAGTTGTGCATTCACTTATTATGCTTGAATCCATCCTCGGCAGGCACCAAACCTAAAAAATAAATCGGAAAATTGTAGAGGTTAAGGTACTGTCCTATGGTTAAACTGCTAAGTGGAAGGCAAGGTCCCTATTTTTCACGACAATTTCTAAAGTGTGTGTGTGTGTGTGTGTGTGTGTGTGTGTGTGTGGACATATAACAGGTAAATATTCCTTGATACAGTAAAGCACTTATAGCTAGAATAAGTAAAAAAGAAGCATATGATGACGAGTTACAGCATCTTTCATTTTTTTCACAATCATCATCACCATCACCATCAACAGCAGCAGCATCAGGGCAGGGAGAGGAGTAGCAATGTCCAGACAGCCCAAATTTGCCCAATCCAATGGGCCACGCTTCCATTCACTCATCATTCAAGCCCCCGAAATCCTAGCTCTATCTGATGCGCCAAAAATATTCACTACGCCAAAAATATTCACCACGTTCTGTAGCTTCACAAACGTATCCAGAAGAATCAAACCGGATGCTGCCACGTTAAAAAAGGGGTGCCAAATCCCTGATCATGCACTTCTCAACATTGCCAGCTTGATCTCTTTTCAGTCCCTAGCCTCACCGACTTCCAAACCTCTCTTCCTCACACACTCATTCACCATATCCCTCCACCCTCTCCTTGGCCTACCTCGCCTCTTCCCTCCTCCAAATTCGCTCAGATATACCTTCTTCACCACTCTATTGTTATCCATTCTCTCCATACGACCATACCATCTCAGTACACTCTTCGATTCTGGTGTTCACAGACTTCCCCACTCCACATCTTTCACGATTCACATTATCTCATATCCTATCCACCCTCTGTACTCCACATACATTCCTCAGCAGTCCCATCTCCACTGCTCTCACTCAACTTCCCATTTTCATGCCACACCATAGTCTCACATCCACATGTTAAAGTTGGCACTAACACTTCTTTATGTAAGCCTCGTGCAGCTGCAGCACTCAAGCCTCTGTTTCTTATCAACGCCTTCATTGCATCAGCTACTTTCCTTCCTTGTGTCACTATTTTCCACTTTTCCATCATTGTACCCAGGTATCTGAACTCTCTCACCAATTCCAGTCTCTCTCCATTCACTAACATCACACTGGAAGTCACCTTCTCTCAGTAACCATCACTTTGCTCTTTTCTATATTTACTCTCAGTGGTAGGTGGTGGCGACCATCATCCACTCACTTGATGTAGTGCTGCCTACTTCTTCCTTAGCCTTTATCATTCTTTTTCTGTGCCTGCCCTCCTCTCTTCCTATTTTTCCCATCTTTCCTGTCACTTCTTATTGCTTCTTTCTTTTACAGGTGGCTTTACATTGAGTGACAAGCCAAATGGTTCCTTGTAAGCCAAGAAACCATTTACAACGCTGGGTGGTAACCATATAACCAAACCATACGTGCTCCCTACGTGTCAACAAGTGGGTTGGTGGAGGGTTAGTGCCCCTCCCTGTAAAACAAATAACTCAAAGTCAAATGGCCACCCCTTACGGGATTGTGGCGTCTGGCAATAGATAGATAGATAGACTCTCAAAGCACGATGCTTACAGACAGCAAAACTCTGCACTAATCTACCAAGTTCTTGTCCGGTATTTGCAAGTATTACTGCATCAGCATACAACAAATTTGAGATATTCCATCCATCACCATGCATTCATTACCATCGCCATCCCTCTCTCCATTACTCGTGTTGTTACTTCTATCACCCCATCCATATATATATTGAACAACCATGGGGACATCACACAACCTTGTCGCACACCCTCACCGATCGTGAACCATTTACTTGGATGCGCATTTACCCTTACACATGCTTCAGTACCATCATAAAAACTCTTGACAGCAATTAGCAGCTTACCATCTAGATCGCAAATGCTCAAAACTTTCCACAATCCTTCCCTACTTTGTCGTATGCCTTTTCCAGATCCATAAATGCTATGAACATCCTATGGTCCTTTTCACAAGCCTTCTCCAACTGTCTCACTGCAAATATTTGATCCACACATCTTCTCCACTTCTAAAGCCACCGTGTCCATCACTCACTAGGGCTTCTGATATCTCTCATACTTTCTCTATAATAACCCTTCCATATACCTTCCCTACCGCACTCAAACTTATGCCACGATAATTCTTGCACTCACTTCGCTCACATTTATTTTTGTACAGGGGTACAATCATAGCCTTTTTCCACTCTGTTGGCAGTTTCACTCATCCATGCCTTCTTACATCTCTCCAACAAGCACTTCATTCCACTCACTACACTACACTTAAATCATCTCTGAATACACTTCATTAATCCCAGCTGCTTTCCCATTTTTCAGCCACTTCACAGCACTCTTCACCTGTACGAGTGTCACGTCTCTTGGCACTGCATTCCTTCTCTGCACACCCTCAAAACCAATCATGTTTACAGCTGCTCTGCTCTCTCTATTCCCATTCATCAGGTTTCAAAATATTCTTTCCATCTGGTCCTTACTTCCTCATGGGTCAATAATCTACCACCTACATCCTTCACACCATTACATTTCTTTCTGCTTTCACTTATACATTTCCGTACCTCTATCCAGAATAACTTCCTATTTTCAGAGTAGTTTGCATTCATTTTTCTTGCTAAATCATCATTTACCACCACCTTTTTCCTCTTCACTAGTCTCTTTACGTGCTTCTTGCTCTCAATATATTCACTTCTTATTTCAACTGAACCCCAGTCCTGCAACCACTCTAGCCACTTCTTTTTTCCTACACTGCTCTCTGAACCTCTTCATTCCACTATGCCATACTTTTCTATTTTGTTGTTACTCTTGCCACATCACACACCGCTTTAGCATTCCTAAGCAATCCCTATAAGCATTCCACAGGCTGTCCAAGTCCATTTCGTTCCAATTCACTGATTCTAACTCCTCCTCTACTTTGGTCCTGTATTCACCTGCCATTTCTTTGATCCTCAGCTTCTTGACTTTCAGTCTTTCTCCCTGACTGCTCCTCTCTCTCTCTTGATCCACCTCACTCCTCTCAGCTTGATCTTGCATACCACAATCACATGATCTGACAGACCTCCACATTGTCCTCTCACGGCCCTCGTATCAGCAGCCGTTACCAGTCTCGACCTCTCTACAAGCACATAATCAGGCTTCTTTCAGCACGATCCCAGTTCCCTCAGTGCCATGTATATTTATGTGTATCTTTGTGTTTGATATACGAGTTACAAATACACAACCTCCTTTCCTGACACACATCCTTCAGTCGCTTCCCCATATCATTTTCTCCTGGTACTCCATTACAACCCATTATGTCATCCTCAAGACCACTGCCTACTCTTCCATTCATATCGCCCATTAAACAGTACATCCATCACAAACCAACAGGCACAGGAAACCATTTGGCTTGTCAGTCGGTGTAGATACCGTAAGACATCCCTACATTGAGCGAGTGGATGGTAGGGCGGCCCCACCTACCACAAGGCAAAATAGTCACTTATTTCAGTCACCAGATATTTAAAGCTACCTAACATCTCTTCCTTGGTGATTTATTTTTCTGCATACGGGTAGTTAAAAATTCATGTCATGCTGAGAAGGGAGGTACCTTTATGATTTACGTGACAGCAGAGAAGAGTAAGGTGTAATAAGCAAAATAAATCACCTAGGAAGAGGTGTTAGGGAGCTTAACCAAGGAGAATACCAACCAAAGAATTTTCCACAATACCTTTATACCGGTGGAAAGCTGACAGCCTCCATCCTCTGGCCACTTCCTTCTGGCCACTTTCTTCTGGCCACTTTCTTCTGGCNTCCCCAGTAATGTAAAAATCTACGTAAAACCAAGGAATTTAAACAATACCTTTTTACTGATTCACAAAACCTTCCAACCTCAGTCAGGGCAGATGGCATGGCTCAACCATCCTTGAAGTGCTGAGGTCCATCCTAGGAGGCTCAACCATCCTCAGAAGTGCTGTGGGCCGTCCTAGGAGCACACAAACTATAATAAAGAATCCAGAATAAGCAACAGATGTGCAAGGATATTTCATGGTGTATTTCAAAAGCAATACCAGAATGAAGAAAATTTAAAGCCATTTCACTGTTTCAAAGGATGTGTCTCAGTATCGTCCTTTTTTTACCAATCAAAGAAGCTCCTGATTCAAGCTAACCACAGCCCCTGATTACAGAGGCGGCCATTCCAACCTGACCCCTGATGGCGCTCTAACCCGCCCTCGTCCAGCGTTCCAGTCCATCCTAAGGGCTCCATCTGAAGGCAAAATGAACAGAGGAGTACCAGTTATAGGTGCAAGAATATTTCACTAAGTTTCAATGGGTAGTTCAAAATATAGCCACTTTTCAGAAAAAAAAATGGAGTTTATATTACCTTTTTACCGACGCTAACTTACAACCAATTAACCTGGGCAGGGCGGGGCACGGCTGGGCAGGGCGGGGCAGAGCACGGCACGGGGCGCTCAGACATTCTGTAAACATTCTAGTGTAAGCTTATAAAATACTTTAGGGGGTATCGAATTACGACAGTCTAAGCTATCTCCATCCATCACCCAATTCTACGTTGCCCCATGCGGAGCGTAGGAGCCCGGGGCTAGGCAAGTTGGTCCTGACATTTAAGATGGGAGTGACCAGCCTCCCATCCCTGAGTGGCATTACGTGAGCAATAAACCCCGACCACCCTTTGGATATCAACCTTCACCAGTTCAATCTGATTGGAGCGACAATTACCCACTAAACCTTGAGGTGCCAAAATTTGGTTATATGGTTACCACCCAGCATAGTAAGTAGTTTCCTGGTGTACAGGAAACTCTTTGGCTTGTCACTCAGTGTTGAGTCACCCACAGGCAGAAGGAAGAGGAAAGAATGAAGGAAAGACAGAAAAGGATAGAAGGCTAAGAAAGATGGAGAGGAAAGGGCAGACACCCGAGAGCGGCACTACGGTACATAGATTAGTGGCTGGTGAGCGCCCCCGCCTACCTAATTTCAAACGTTTTTTGTATTACTTATTCAGACACTAAACAATAATTGGAGTTGTACAGTACCTTTTCCGAGACAAACTTACACCTTCCATCACATCCATGGTCATTCATGGTGGGGCAGGGAGCACTCCGATTCCTCACTCTTGGTCATGGGGCAGGAAGCACTGATTCCTCAGTGTTCACCCAAGTCTAATTAGCAAGGAAAAAATACTTAACCAAGAGGTCCAAAACGTACATTAAGATTACTTCCATACTGCAAAAAGCTTCATATTACATAGTTAATAAAGTGACAGGAGGAAAAAAAGTATATAAGCACTTAACGTATTTTATAATTACATACAGTTGCTCCAGCGCTGGGGTAGAAAAACCCAAGATGACTGCAACCACCACAAAACCAGACAAAACCACAAAAACCAGACAAAACCACAAAAACCAAACAAAACCAGGATCAACCATGAGACCAAAACCATACCTAGAGTTCACATACCTAATGTCTACCTAATATCTACCTAATACCCACCCAGTACCCACCCATATTTTATCCTGACACCCTCTCTAGCCCACCCATCCACCTAGCCCGCTAAACCACACAGTCCATCTTGAAACACCTGTTCTATCAAGCAAGGGGGGAAAAATTATTATTATTACTATTATTATTATTGCTATTATTATTACTATTATTTATTATATTATTGTTATTATATGAAATCGTACAGGCAAACCAACATGAGAAATAAAAACTGAAAATTGAAAAGAAATGAACTTTTAGCATTTATGAAGCCTGCAGCGATTAATAAAAAAAATGGTGCGGGTCACTTAGCTGTTTTGTGGGATGCTGGCCAGGTGGTGAACTCCCACTGCAGTTGTATAATTCCGTACAGGCGGCGATATGCCATACACTGCAGCTCAATCGAACGTCTGGAAAGAAATTGCTGCTGCTACTACTACTGCTATTACTACTACTACTACTAGGTTAAAGCAGGGTCTATCTATTGCCAGACTCATTCCGGTTAGGGGTGGCCACAAACAAATCGCCTCATGTCACCCAGTCCCCCGCCATTTCGCTGCCTTCCCAGCTCTCACAACACTCATATACCTCTCCACTCCATCCCACTATCTCATCCTTGGCCTCCCCCTCCCTCTACCCCCTTCCACCTCACTCTCCACGTTAGTCTCTAGCTGTCCATTCTCTCCACATGGCCAAACCAGCTCAGTATTTCTCTTAACTATCACCTCCACATCCACACCACATCGCTCCTTCCCTTCCTCTTTGTCAGTCTCTTTCCATGTAACTCCACATCCACACCACATCACTCCACTTCCTCATTTGCCAGTCTCTCACGTAACTCCACATCCACGTCACATAGCTCCACTTCCTCATTTCTCTCCATGTAACTCCACATCCTCGTCTCAAGTAACTCATTTCCACTGCTCTCATTCTTGACTTGTGTCCTTCCAACAAGGCCCTAAGCTTAACTTCCATACACTAGAGTCGGTATCACAATGCTATCATGCAGCGACTTTTTTACTTCCATGCTCACTTCCCTATTTCTTATCTAAGTGCCTGTATTCGCGTCAGTTAAGGAAGCTCCCTAACACCTCTTCCTAAGCGACTTGTACTTATTACAGCTTAGTCATGTGCTATATAAATTCATCGTCGTCAAACTCTGCATAAATAACGTACAAGAGGATACTAACCAGCCACGTAAACCGCTAAGGAAGAGGTGTTGGGGAACAAAAACCGGAATATGCAACAGACTAAGAAAAAAAAATACATAAACTAAAATCTGAACCAAAATCTCAATTAAAAAAACGACTACCAGTACAAATACCAATACTAACACCATTTCTAATATCAGCACCAGCACCGTTACTAATACCAATACTACTCATCACTAATACCATCACGTAATCATCTTACAGCTGAGGCCATGAGTATATTAAACTGTTATCCGTATATCAATTACTGCATATCTGTATGGGCGTGTACCTGGCCCTCTTTTCTTGGCAAATTATTAGTGGCCCAAAAGAATTCTTAGATGTATATTATTCACTGGAAAATTTGGTTCTACTGCGGATTTCTTTAAAATTCAGTTTATTCATAAGCATTTTTTGTTACTGTTAAAATTCAGAACAATTAGGAATCCTGATAATCACATTTTATTTTACTGAAAGCCAATATAGCACAAGAGGAAATAATTTAAATCCACATTGTCTAAGGTTTCACAACTAAAAATAGCATTATATGCAATGGTCCTGTTATATGGAATGCACTGCCAGTCAAACTTAAGATCTTGTTTCTTACTAATAATGTTTAAGAAAATGGTTAGACTAAATACTTCAGAATTTATAGTTCTGCCACTCATTTCTACAGTTGCTCTCAAATTGAATTTAATGCATCATTACTGAAATTAATGTGCTATTATTGTAAATCAGGATACTTAGGTTGCCTGTACTATATACGTATAAATCTGTCAGGGAGCTTTTGCTCGATAGACAGTGCCTGTACTTTGGTTTGTGGAATTCGGTGATGGCAATAAAATTACTTGACTTTACCAATAGCAATACCACTACTAATACTATTTAATACCACTACTAATACTATTTAATACCACTACTAATACTATTTAATACCACTAATACTATTTAATACCACTACTAATACTATTTAATACCACTACTAATACCATTACTAACACCAATACCGTTATTAACTTGCAATAAGATGGGTCAGGGTGTTAATAGGATAGGGATAATTTCAGCCTGCGTCCTCTCTCAGCCGCTGCTCCTGACTGACTGACGTGGCAGGGGTTGGAATGTGAAGCCCTGCTGCTCAGTTCCCTGATGGTTCATACTTTCAACACCCCAGAATGCATCGAAGCACCTCTCTCGTGGCGATTTATCCTACCTATCACCTATAACTCCCTTGTATTTAATTACATCAGTGGGGACATGGTTAATAACATACAGGGAAATATTAATGTACACTCAGTTCCCAGATATTTATAGCTCAGGAGGGTTGAAGCACCTTTCCCGTAGTGATTCATTCTACCTATCCCCCCCTTCTTACACTATCTATCTACAGTGTTTATATATCTATCTACTTTCTTATACCTTTCAATTATATCAATAGGGATCTATGCACTATAACATACAGGGAAATATTAATGAACTGAACGCAGCAATAAACTAGGAAGATAAAGTGCTAGCGAGCCGCCTGATCCGAAAAGACTACCGACCAAACAATTTCGAACAAGTGATTTATTTCAGCATGGAGGACAAGGACAGGGGAGACCATAATTTCACCATATATATTAATTGCTACAGGGAACAGATTTTTATTTTTTTATATATTTTTATATATATATTTTTTAAACCTTAGCGAGGCCAGAGGTTCGAAATTGGGATGATCGATTGACGATTTTACGACGAACCTTTTCCTGATCTAAGGTTCGAACTGCAACCCCCCCCTCTCTCTCAAAAAAAAAAAAAAAAAAAAACTAACTGAATTCAAAGCTTTAAGCAAGTAGGGGAAAAAAATTCTGATTGACAGATAGACATATAGATAGATAGATAGATAGACAGATAGATAGACAGGCAGATAGGTATATAGACAGCACTTAGGAAAGTTCATTTTTAAAGTACTGATAATTTTAGATCCAGACAGATGTACTGACAGACAGATAGATACATAGATAGACAGACAGACAGACATACAGATAGATAGACAGATAAATAGATAGATAGATGGATAGATAGACAGAAGATAGACAGATGGACAGATAGACAGATGGATAGAGAGATGGACAGATAGACAGCATTTAGAAGGGGTCATTTTTAAAGTAGTGATAATTATACAGATAGATGTACTGAGATAGACAGATACAGATAAATAGAAAAATTGATAGATGGATAGACAGACAGAAGATAGACAGATGGACAGATAGACAGATGGATAGATAGATGGACAGAGATAGATAGACAGACAGAGACACAGAATTAAGTAATGTTAATTATACAGACAGATGTACAGACAGACAGACAGATGTACAGACAGACAGACAGACATGTACAGACAGACAGACAGACAGACAGATAGATAGACACATGGGTATAGCAAGAATATAACTACGCCATCGTACTGAAAGGGTTAACTCCAGGAATCCTATTTGGTATTATGCGTATTATTATTTTGCTCCCTAACACTTCTTCCTAAGCGATTTATTTCAGTACACCTTATTTTTTTCCTTGCTGTTTCCAAGTTATTATTACTATTTTTTTTTTTTTAGCTTTGGAAATAATTGTCGAACGGGGGGAGGGGTCGATTTTGCACCCTAACACTTCTTCCTAAGCGATTTATTTTACTCAGTACACCTTAAAATATCACCGTACTTTGCATAAACAACGTACAAACTATATTAGCCAGCGGTATTCAGGAATAAGTC
The DNA here is from genome assembly GCA_018397915.1 of Birgus latro. Classification (NCBI taxonomy): domain Eukaryota; kingdom Metazoa; phylum Arthropoda; class Malacostraca; order Decapoda; family Coenobitidae; genus Birgus; species Birgus latro. Next base: position 13,814 of record JAGKTI010006181.1, on the reverse strand, counting down.
GGTGCTGAACAGGTGTTAGGGTGTTTCCTTAACCGAGCCTAAGACGTCAATAAAAAAAATAAAAAAAATCCATGACCCATTTCAGTTCAGTTGATAGCCATGTGTAGTAAAACTGGAGGATCATTTTGTCTAGTAACCAAGGAGATTCATCCCTTCCTCATAATTAAGGTTTTCTGACTGAAGGGTTGAGCTGAATAAAATAGTATGGAGACAGCAAACTTAACATTAATAATAATAATAATAATAAATAATAATAATAATAATAATAATAATAATAATACAGTAATAATAATAACAATAGTAATAATAATCATCATCATCATAATACTGAAAATAATAATACTCTATCCATCTATCCATCATCCAATCCTGTTTCCCCATGAGGAGCGTAGGAACCCGGGGCTAGGCAAGTTGGTGCTGATATTTAAAATGAGAGTGACCAGACTCACTCATCCCTGAGGGGCATTATGTGAGCAATAAACCAGAACCATCCCTTGGATATAAACCTTCACCGGCTCAGTATGGTTGAAGCGCCTTAATTACCCACTAAACCACCAGGCGCCATAATTTGGTTATATGGCTACCACCCAGCGAAGGAAATTGTTTCCTGGTGTACAGGAAACCATTTGGCTTGTCACTCAGTGTAGAGTCGCCCACAGGCAGAAGGAAGGAGAAAGAGTGAAGGAAAGAAAGACAGAAGAAGGAGTGTAAAGTCACCTGTAGGCAGAGGGAAAGAATGAAGGAAAGAATGACAGAAAAGGACGGAAGGACGAGAGGAAAGAGCAGACACCCAAAGCAGCACTACATCGAGTGAATGGATGGCGAGCGCCCCCACCTACCAAGTTAATAATAATAATAATAATAATATAGTAATAATGATAACAATAGAAATCATCATCATCATCATCATGGGTCGTGTTAATAAATTCTCCTAACCTTCAGCTGTGTATAAAATGCTTATATAAACTGTTGTTTTCACTAATACAGCTAACTAAAATTTTACAACCGTATGAGAGAGAGAGAGAGAGAGAGAGACTGGTTAACGAGCGAGGTATGTCTGGCATGCTCAGGAGGGATGGGCTGGGGTTGTATAGTGTTAAGTGATTGGCCAGATGTAAGTCGCTGTGTGATTGGCTGGGAAGTGGTGTGGCGAGCTGTCATTGGCTGGTGAAGGTCAAGGCGAGGTGAGGTGGGACAGAGAAGCAGCCCACCTTGCAAAACATCAAAGGGACTTCACAGTGAAAGGAGGTGCTGGACTTGACATTACAGTAAAGTTTTTTTTCCCCTCAGTTTTTGTTTTTATTTGAAATTATTGGTTTTTGTGTTCTATTTGTGCATTATTTTTAATTTACTACTTTATGGGACAGGTAAAACGAGTTTGGTGACCAATGGTGGACGCGAGAACTACGAGGCCAGTCAAGGAAGAGGATTGAAATCGTGAGCAACGAGGCCAGTCTTTAGTGAGGAAGAGGATGACGAGATCGTGAGCAACGAGGCCAGTCTCTAGTGAGGAAGAGGATGACGAGATCGTGAGCAACGAGGCCAGTCTCTAGTGAGGAAGAGGATGACGAGATCGTGAGCAACGAGGCTAGTTTTTAGAGAGGAAGAGGATGACGAGGTCTTGAGCAACGAGGCCAGTCTTTAATGAGGAAGAGGACGAGGTCGTGAGCAACGAGGCCAGTCTTTAATGAGGAAGAGGACGAGGTCGTGAGCAACGGAGTTTGTCTTTACTGAGGAAGAACCAAGACTCTGGTCCAACAGGAATCGGCAGCTACCAACGTGTTTATACAAAAATTCATAGGAATTAAACCTATTAATGATGGGCCACTTAATGTCCAATTGCATATACTGTATGTACGCTTAGTGTAGTTATTAAAAATAAAGTTTTTAACATGGTTATCCATAAATTACAGGACTGAATTTTAGTAAAACTAAAAGGATTGCTTTGGTTCACAAACTATTCTAAGACTTAAGTAAAACTTGAAGTTTAGTCACAATAGCCACGATCTTCATGTGATATTAACAAACCATTAAGTTAGAGCTATGGCATAACACTTAACACCCTTGCTCACTTAAAATTCCATGCTTTAAGTGAGGATACCTACAAAAATAATTTAACCATACAACTACCAATAGCAATGGACACCAACGGTACTAGAAAATCTTTCATTCTGAAGTATATTGTAAACTAAGGAATTGAGTTCTATTAGGGTGGAGAAGTGAGCAAGGGTTCGGAAATTATTCAGCTTGTGTAATGGCCGGCACAATTTGACAGCTAGTCCCCTTAATTAAATCATAGTTGCTATCCACCTATTAAGTTCACATCACGTCGCTAAGACTGTCCATATGCAACACATGCTATTGATGTTGACAGAAAAGCCCATAGACGCTGTGTTGTAAAGGCGTCTGTTGTAAGTGCGTCGATACTTAAATGTACTTAGTCATGAATAAAGTCGAATATGAAGTTTATACTGTGGTTCTGTGGTAGCAATAAAATTAATTTGTAGTAGAGATTGGAGGTAAAGGAAGCCTCCAATCTTTTCGTCCTAAACCATTTTTAAGACATACTTTGTCATAAAAAAAAAAAAACTAATGTTTAACTTACAATAATGAACGTCCAGCCGCATAAAAAAAAAGGGGGGGGCATGGAATAGGTGTTACGTAATCTCCATTACGATAAAACGAGTCCTCACTCTTAACTCCCATGACCTAATCAATACTTCATAATCATTCCAGACGATTTTAAGCTGACGGCAGGCCTTCTTAATATACCGCTACATTAATGCAAGGGGTGGTAAGTGGTGGCGACCATCAGTGCTACCTAATAGTTACCTTTATTCTTTGTCTACCCTAGTTTCATACTATTCTCCCATCTTTACTGTCACTTTTTATTACTGTTCTTTGCTTTTCACGTGGTTTTAAACAATGACAAAGATAACGGTTTCCTGCAAGCCAGAAATGCAATTTAAACGGGGTGGTAACCATACAACCATCCCATACGTGCTCCCCAATTGTCATCAACTGGGTTGGCGGAGGTTTAGTGCTCCTCCTCGTAAATACAACCAACTCAAACCATACTGTCACTCGTGTGATTATGGCGTCTGGCTGTAGATGTAGACTAATATAGGACCTTAAAATGAATAAAATCGTCTAGGGATGGCAAGTGAATGAAAAATTGGTCATCGGATTGAAAAGGTGAAGCCTAGCACAGCCTTCTAACTGCCGGAATTATAACAACCTTCAGTGGCCTCTTGGGTTTAACTATAGCCAGGCGCCTTAATCCCGTTTGGGGTGGCAGCAAATAAATCGTGTGTGTCCCCTGTCCCCTGCCATTCGCTGCCCTTTCCCCAGCTTGTACCCCCCTTCCTCATACCTCTCCACTTCATCTCTCCATCTCATCCTCGGTCTCCCCCTCCATCCACCTCAAAGTAGGTAAATAACTGAGCAGCCTAAACAATTCCTTCGCTTTATTACGAGCGTTAAATTGTAGATATGCAGCCAAATAAACAAATATGCAGTAAACACAAACACATTAACAGATTTACAAGTACATAAAAACCAGCACAACAGATTTACAAGTACATAAACCAGCACGCAAACACCTATTAATAAAACGCAAACACAGGCATTAAACAAACACGCAGTAAACAAACAACTATGCTCGCTCTCATCCCTTTTACTCTGATTATTTAAAATTTTCCGCGTGAGTGTGAGAGAGTGAGTGTGGGAGTGTGTGTTTACATAAATTCGTCAGGGGTTAGAAAACAAAATAAACTTGTACGTAGATGAGGAAGACAAAGAGAAGAGGGACTTGGTGATATTCAATGTGCCTGAACCGGAGGAGGAGGAGGAGGAGGAGGAGGTGAGAAGGACAGATGCAGACAAGGCAGTATGTATGACTATATTCATTACTGAGTTAGGGGTAAATTACGCTCAAGTGGAAGCAGTAGTAAGGTTACGGGGGAAAAAATGAAGGAAACCGAGAAGTGGTAAATCAAGACAGACGTAAAGCTCGTCCTAATAGTGAAGATGAAGAGTGAAAACAAAGCTGGAAATTGTGAAAAATACCAAGAATTTAAAAGAAACAACTCAAGATGTAAAAAAAGTAGTGATTGTTGCTGACGTGACTCAAAAACAGAGGAGAACAAAGCACTTCGGAAAGAACTGAAAGAAAAACGAGACAGAGGAGAGCAGGGGTGGTTTATTAACATATCAACAGCACGAATATGCTTGACGCGAATTTCTGCTACTGACTACTAGAATACAAATTAAATACAACGATATTATAATTACTGTATTGCCTGTTAAAATCCTGACCTTGTACTGAAGCGGTGAGTTGTATGGGTACACGCCAGAGACCTTCGCTGTCATCCCCTTGCACTGGTCTGCTTCACCTCTTAATGATTATCCTTCACCTCTTAATTACCCGAACACCTAGGCTACCACCTGAAAACAGTGAAGAAGAATTAGAAAATGCAGATACTAACACCTAGCAATTAAGGTCATTTAGTTATATTGACCTTTACTACGACTAAAGTTTACTACTACTACTACTACCACGACCACTACTACTACTAATACTAAACCAAACGATCTCATTTTGGAGACTAACGTGCTGGACTTAGCCTTCACGGGAAACTGTGAAACACGTTGAAGCAAGCAAGAAAAACGTTTGGAAGTACTGTAGCAATAATATAAAGCTTCTTGAAGTACCAATAAACCGTCTGAAACTACCAGTAAACCGCCTGAAAGTACCAATACAACGTCTGAAAGTACCAATAAACCATCTGAAAGTACCAATAAACCGTATGAAAACACCAATAAAACATCTGAAAGTACCAATAAACTGTCTGAAAGTACTGTACCAATAAAATGCCTGAAAGTACCAGAAAAAAAACCTGAAAGCGAGTATCAATAAAACGCCTGAAAGTTTCAAAGTAACAATAAAACTCCTGCAAACAGCAAGAAAAACGTATGAAAAAAAAGTACAAAAATAGAGCACCACATGTTGGTGGAGCGGAGATACACCAGACATACAAAAATAAAACTTCCGGAAGTAACAACCAATTCCGAAAGTACAAAATATAAAACTTTTCGAAGTAGTAAAATACAACTTTTTGGAAACAGAAAAGTAGGTCTGAACGTAGCAAAATAAAACGATTTGAAGTTTATAAGTTGCAAGGTAAAACGTAAGGAAATAGCAATAATGAGAATCACATTCGTTTAAACTTCAGTGACAGCCCGCAACTTTTGAAGCGGCGGCCAGAATCTCGAGATAAGGGCACACGCCATGGAATGGAGCACGTGGTTGCATAATATTCACTTGCTAGCTTACTTTTCTACCAATATTATCGGAAATGTGCACAACAGCATCAGTTTCAATAGTATTATCCCATAAGGGCGGGTAATCACTGAGGTCGTATACAGTTCTGATGGTAAATTTACATGGGCAACTTTAGCAGGCCTGGTTAAAACTTTGTGCTAAAATACCTTACTGCAGTACGGTAACCCACCCTAAAGCTGAATAAAACTAATAGCTATGGTGTTTTCAAGCATATCTACTAATACTACATTACCTATACTTATCACATAAAAAGCAAGTTCGGGAAGCTGCTCGCAGACTCAACATCCACCTAACCGAGCGATGTAACCCACTCTCAAGCTGAATTAAGTACCTCAACGATTGCTAGAGTAAACAACTAACAACGGCAAAGTCCTAAAATAAATTAACAATACTTACCAAACGGTGCAAGGTCGGAAATTCTCGGACAGCATCCACACCTCACGACCGTCACTCTTTCTGTCTGGGACAAGCGGGGCGACAGTATTCTCAAGTTCCAAGATCAGCCTCCCGAACCAAGAATTTAGCATCCTGGGCAATCTCGAACCACAGCAATGCGAATCTTGACGACAGAACTTTATATCAAATCTGCATTAGATTTAAAGTATATCTGTCCTTGTAACTGTATTATTCTCGATATATTATTAAAGCAAACTAGAGCAATGGAGTTGATTATGAACCCCCAACGTCCAGTTATGGAGATCTTCGAAATATGAATCCGAAGCACGACTCGGAGAGCATGAAATGGTGGAGGGAGGGAGGGAGGGAGGGAGAGGGAGGGGGTGGGGGATGAGAGCAGGCAGGAAGGAGGATGCAATTTGAGCACTGAATTAGGGAGGGAGGGAGAGGGAGGGGGTGGGGGATGAGAACAGGCAGGAAGGAGGATGCAGTTTGAGCACTGAATTACTGAGATGCCTTTGTTTATTCGTGATAATTATGATGCTGTGCTATTAATAAGCGCCCAGAAATCCACCGTTTATCCTCTAATTCTCTGCCAGTAGCGATTAATTAGACGGTTTGGATAGGAGCTACGGGAGAAGAAACGAATCGTGGTAACGCAAATATGGAGATGCAAAGGTTTATTTCCATATTAAATAATATAGTTACCTCAATAAATGCCAAAAAAATCTACTACCCATCCTCCTACATGCAGCAAAATATCCTGTAGCAGCCATGAACTCTCTGTTTAAAACTTCGAACCGCTGGAGGGGATAAAAAAAAAAAAAATTCACTGAGACTTTGATCGGTTAGAGGTGGATGTGGATGGGGAAGAGTTCACTGTTGCCACCAAAGAAATTTTCCCTCCAGCCTTTCAGTACGATTACGTTTTTTATACTCCTCTACACGGTTTTAATCAGATTATGGGAGATACTTTGAAGAAAGACTTCCCCTTCAGTTCAAGATTAACCTTCCTGCCCTGAACAAAACTTACTAGAGGTAGCACGACCACATTATAAGTCTGGGAAAGACCTCTTCAGAAAATTCCGGTAGGGTCAGAATCGGGCTGTTGCTCATGATACAGATAATGAATGACTTTGCTTTCTCTCAAAGAACCCCATTTTGAAGTTGTTTACTGTACAGCAAATTATTTCTATGGAACTGGAGGCTAAAGCACCAGAACCAACTGAAGTTGGAAAATAAAATCTAAAAAGAAAAAAAAAAGTTGCAGACGTCACTTGACTGCTGTCCATCCACTCTATGTGGGTTGGTAAGTAAGTTATCTAGGCCTAGGGTAACAACTACGGGAGGTAACTGTGGTAATCTGGATAATTTAGTGACCTTGCATCCCAGGTGAATTACCCACCACAGGCTCAAAGGCGTTTCAGAAATGAGCACCGCAGCTATGCACCTCATGGCGTCTGCCCTTACCCTAACCTTTTCAATCATGGAAGCACCCCCAATGGTCGATCATAGCTACCCATCTCAATAGTATTTCCATGTTATCCTCCCATCCACTAGTCTTTTCGTACTTTGGCTGAAGTGGCCTCTTCCGTCTCGTATAACATACAACAGTTTGTTTTAATCTGAAAAATAACCTCTTTGCTCTGACGATGAATGAAGGCACTCAGATTAGCGGGTTGATGTAACAGGTCTACTATTTGTTCTCCTAAAACTGAACGATATTTTGTCCTTTTGCAGTGTTCATTTTTCAGTAGCTGAATTGTAATACTACGTCTCTACATCTTTCCATAGCACTTCATCGTGACTTGCACCACCTGTTCAATTATCGACTCTACATCCAATTAATTACAACCTAGTATTCAAAACTGAGACAACAATTTTACGCCTAACTAAAGTAAACTGAATATAGTAACAATCATTCCTACCTCATAACTACTGCTCACTAAAGAAATTAAAGAAATGAAACCAACTTACTTGTTAGAATACATGGAAGGTTACGCCAAGCAATATCATTAACGTAAATCCTTCAGTCTGATTATGCTGTTTTTTTGTAGTTTATTCCTACTACCTCTAAACAATTTTAACCCAGGAGAAACCATTGGTTTCAAGTGGGTTGGAAAACAACCTCCATCTACACCCTCACAGCCTGACTTCCCTCTTATAGTTGAATAAAATCTGAAGGTAGCAGGAACAAAACAGTAAAATACATCATCAGACTGAAGGGTCAACAGCCTCCACAACCAGACCTCACCAACAGATGATTTCCAGAGGGTTCTTTGTCTCAATACAAGCACACACCAGGACATTCTGAAACAAAGAGTAACACACAAATGTAGTGCCAGAAATACTCCACAATGGTCTGGCTATGTGGAAAGGATGGAGAATGAAAGGCTGAGCAGAAGACTGCATGCATGTGGAGAGGAGAAAGGGGAGGGGGGAGATCAAAGATGAGCATAAGGGATGGCTTGGAGATGAGAGGGATGTGTGGGCTGGAGGTACTGTAGGCTAAAAGCTGAGGACAGGGTATGGCAGAGGCAATTTGTTTGTGGCCATCACTTAAAGGAGAATGGAGTCTGGCTATGGAATGATTGACAGGTCCAGACTCCTACCCACACCATCTCAAGCAGTAGGCACCCAAGGCTACTGTAGGCTACGATAGTCCAATACATTTAAAGGTCATAACACCAGCCAGATTCTGTTGGCTGCTTGTTTTCATCTGACTTGGTAATTTGCAAAAATTGAATACTCAGTTGTGGTTGGGAGAAATCTGATAACATTAGATAAGAGGTAGAACTGAGTCTCCTTAGTTACTGGGCATTTAACCACCCCTCACATCGTATCTGGGGATGCTGAGATACACAAACTCAGTACAATATATCACTTTTATAATCACTATTTTTTTTCATCAAGTACAAAAAGATTATATTACAGATTAAAACTGCATAACTTAAAGATTAATATCCTCTAAGTACATCTACACCAAGGCGCGTATCCTCTTTGGTTAAGAAGGCCCCCCAGCACCTCTTCCTTACCAGTTTATGTGTAATGTTAATATTCTATGCTATTTATGTAATTGATGTTGATATTAATAATGGTGAGGGGCACCTTCATTCAAAAGTAATCGATATAACCAGGTGTCAACATTCCCTGATTATAATATCCCCAAATTCCTTCCCTGTTCCTCAAAAGGAGGATGGTGGACTGCTGGATGAAGGAACTTCAGTCTGCAATCCACTAGGTTCACATTGCAGATGAACCTGGGGCTCCAACACTGTTGATATTAACCTCTTCAATTTGGGTGATGTCCTCTCTAGTAACTTACTCTTGCCACTACCATGCAATTTTATTCAGCTCAGAAAAAGCCTCTTGTACTGAAGGAGTTTATTAGGCTATATGTAACCCCTCCAATTCCAAAAGTCTACTCCATGCCAAAAAAAAAAAATAATCAGTTATACGAAAATAAAAAAGGCACCTCTGGGATCAATGACTTAAATGAAAAATATATAACAACACAGAAAAGTGTAGTATATAAAATAAATCACTAAGGAAGAGGTGCCTGAGGGCCTTCTGAGCCAATGAGAATCCGACTACAGGGCGAACAAGTTAACAAAGATGTGTGACTTAAATTAATCGGAAAGTGGGACCAGGATCAAACAGTGCACTCACACCGTTAACACCTTAACCATGATAACGGAGGTGTTCACTCTTGCAGCCACAGGAAACCAATCAGAAGGACTTACACATAATTAACATGTTCAATTATACTTCATGCATGACTTACGTAGTTTCTACAGCAATTCTCTCCATAACTTAACTTACCATAACCCTTTCACTACTATGGGCTCTTGTGGCATTGTACTTCACCCTGTATTTCACTCCAACTGATGCTGTGTGATTTTATTTGGGTGAACAAGAGCTCAGGAAGTCAAAGGGTTAAATCTACCCATATCACTGATCCCATCTGCTATGCTACTGCCAATGTAAATGGATAACTGACTTAACACATTAATTTATTTTGCATCTATGCATATTTCATAGATTAACGTACATAAGATTCATATGGTACCCACAAACCTTTATTCATTACATTATTGTATAATGTACTGTATTAGTTTCAAGAGTATCAGCCTACACATGTAAATGTTCCTATACTGTACTGGTTAGTGTTATTATGATAATGTAATTTACTGATAATTATGCATACCGTACTGAATATACTGTATATCTGTACAGTAAGTCCTTTTTACATGCTGGGGATGAGTCCAAAACACAGGCTGGTCCATATATAACACTCCTCTTCCTCTCTGCCAAGCAAATTCTTGTGTGTAGCAGGGATGGTTCAGTCAAAACAATCAAGTCTACTGTGCATCACTTGGTAATTTCCTACTCCCACTGTTACACTTGTTACAGCCATACCAACAGACTAAGCCATCCCCACAACACAAGCATCATCAGGTGACTTTCTTGTGCAATGCTATTTATAGACCACCCTGTAAAACAACTTTCTTCATAAAAGTGTCATGTCAAAATGAGATAAAGCAGTAACTGCCAACCCAATTTTTTATCCCCTTTGAGGTGTTGGGGTAAGGCTAGGATACCAGTTCAGTGAATGCTCTACAAGGATAAATGACCAGCTTATAACCCCCTGTGGCACTACATGATCAAAAAGCCTCCAGTCACCTCACGAGGAGTAAACCTATGCAAGACTGTCATTCCGACATGAGCCTTGCAACCACCAGCTTTAAAGGAGATAACAGAACTCTACTTAGGAATCATTCTGTAATAGACTGTGGACTTAAATGGGGAAGAAGGGAGGTGGGGAGGGGGCAACATATAACAAGGACTTACTGTTTATGCCAGACCATGATAATGATTACAGTTGAGGTATACATATTTTTACATGCAAGTCGGTCTATTTTGAATCAATCAGTCAGTCCTTAGTATATGTCAGGGATGTTCCGAACTACCCTAACTTATTCCATACAACTGATTTTGTAAACTGTGGGAAAACTGGCAAATCAGCTTCGCAAGTAGCAATGGAACTTTGAACATATCTTTTTAATTTAATAAAAAAAGGTATATAGGAGTGACAAATAACAAGGACTGACTGTATAAGTAGCTACTGCAGTGCATTATGATATTACCACAGATATATAATGCTTAAATATGATGTGGAAAAGAAAAACTGACTAAATCATACCAAAACCATTTTCCCCTAATGTATTCACAATCTTGTCACTGTCAAATACCATTGTTAATCTAAACTTTTTTGTCTCAGCTGATTCAACCACTAAAACTGATGAATAATATAAAGTCCAGTATTAATGTTCATTCATATGTCCTGCCTCTCCCATGGCTGCAGTTACTGATGCATGAATGACACATAAAGACACAGGTGCATATAACCACCCACAGACGGATGACGGTATTCACCTCAGTCCACTACAACATATTCAAGCATTTATTCATCCCGCCAGGAAAGAGAGACAGGAGTGGCAAACACTTAAGTATTTGGCTTTACATGAACTGCTCCGCCAACTTCTTGTATTATTAAACTTTATTTGTTGTTACTCTTACCATTTTTTGACCAATAGACAATCCCGAGAGCAACACTCTACTTTGACATTATCATACAATACCATAATGAACTGAGGAACATGACCACATTGATTTAAATCTTTGGCTTAAATATTAAAGTAAAAAAACAAAAAGAAAACAAAATAGGTGAGGAAAACTGGTTACCTTTCCCCTTGAAGTGAACTTTTAAAAAATTCCTACAGTACACCCATCCACTCTAGATGCAGGTTTGGTTTGCTGAAAAATACAAATATACAAACTTGATAAAATGGTGCATCACTATCCTGGGGTCTTCCTCTCATCAGTTAAGGACTCTCCCAAGCACCTCTTCCTTATTTTGCATATTACACCTCAGCATCTGAAAGTAAGACTGAGAGAGAGACAGGTCATGTGTCATATGAAAGAAAAATGGAGCAGTATACTGATGAGAGAAATGAAAGAGAAAAGGGACTGTCTGAAAGAGTGAGACAGGTGGCATGGCATATTGGTGTGAGAAATTAATGAGGAATGGAAATGCCTGAAAAAGTCGGAGAAGTATGCGTGGAGAAAGTGACCTGGAGGAAGTTCTGTCACATTATCTTATACTGAGAGGAAGAAAGGTGTCCAAAATAAGGAGGAGGACCTCTGTATTATACTGTATGTTATTTATCATTCTAATATTTACACAGATAGCATAAATAACATAAAGGGAGGACATATTAATAAACAATAAAAATCACGATGGCTTGGAAGAGGTGCGAGTAACCCTCAACGATGAAAACCCTACCCCGAGTGTCTACATAACAGTGCATAACACTTTTGAGATATCTGGTACAGCCCCGTTTCTAACCCCATGAATCCAGTGACATCTTAGCCTTATTCTTGCTATGACCAGGGCCCAAATTCTGGTCAGTCATGGAAGCTCCCTAGCACAATATCCTCAGTGATTTATTTTTTAATCTGGCTATTTAATATCCTTTTGTACCTTACTTACACAGAGTATGGCAATATTAAAACAATACAGAAGAGTACAGAAACGTATAATCAAAATGAACTGCTTACGAAAAGGTATTAGGAAGCTTCCTTATCTGATGACATTATGGACCCAGATGATTTTAACCAACTTAAGAAAGGCTTCATATAAGGAACAGGTTAATGACGGCTGTGTTGAACTTCCCCTGCATAAAAAGTCTCTCCTAAGCTGGACCAAAGCCTCTGGTGGTAGCAAGAATAAAATACATCACTGGCCTGATGGGGCTGCTCTAGTTGAGGTCTGTTGTACATTAACAGCTCCTGCCTTCTTTACGAGAGATCATACCAATTTTACTGAAATACATTTAAACATATACAGTCAGTCCTCGTTAAGTCTTGGGTGTCTCCCAGAATAATCACACCTTCACCCATACAACTAGTACTGTTTACTAGGGGGAAACTGCCTATTAATATTTATACATAGTGACTAAACTTGAACCTTCTCATGCTACGGTCAGCTCTTGTACTGTACTGCATCCCAGCTAACGTCTGATGCTTTTATTCAACTGAGTGGGTCATGGGAGTGAGAGTGTTGATACTCATGTCCCTCTACTTGACTGGGCAAATCCCTTACTTTTACTCCAGCCATCAGATAATTTAATTCACCTGAGAGAGTATGAGAGCCTGAGTGTGTTAATTGGTGATTTTTCTGTGATTTACTGAAGATGTAATCCCCCCCCACCCAAAAAAAGACATTACAAGGACTCACTGTACAGGGTAAGTTACATAAACATTACCTTTCATAACAAATGTTTCTTAATAGCTGTGACTAGGATACAATAGCACATTTGTATTGCACATTAAAAAAATGAAAAATGCAATTACAAAATGCCACTATTATGGTATGCAGAACACTATCACAAGAATTTCATACATGCTTAATACACTTGGAGTTCCTTCACACTAACTTGGCCCAGATTTTTGTCCTTTTGCAGCTTACTTCACATAGCTCAGTCACAGAAAAGCCAATACCATGGCTCTCTACCTTTTCCAAATAACTTTTCACAAATGACATCGTACTCTAATGTTATCTCTTATTTGGACTTAGAATTCAAAATGGAGAGATGGTAATTTTTGGCCAAGTTGGAGTAAAAAGAGTATCGTGTAATATAACAATCGCTTTGCCACTGACAGGCACTCATGGTCAGCTAAAATATCCCGGAGTTTGAATCTTACAAAATAAAACCCATCAAGTTCACCGACTACTGCGATGTATCAGTACTAACCCCCTACACTAAGATCCTGCACTGACCCATTTCTGATATGTCAACTTAATTATTAAATTCTCTACAATTAATGCCTTGCCTGTATTCTCATCAGCTTATAAAGGCTTCTAGCACCTCTTGAAGTAGTTACAGTGCTCTGCTGCTGTAAAAGACACGAATTTAATCCCAGGCTATGGCAGGGAACAGTGTGATGATCTGAAAATAGTAAGGATTGGATGATGGATGGTTGAATTAGAATGGGCATCACTGGTCTTCCA
>JAGKTI010006180.1:19103-41720 GCA_018397915.1 Birgus latro | reverse complement strand
TCTACTGTTTATCCATTTGTTTTATCTACTTTATTTATTTATTTGTTTATTTTTTCTCCCCACCAGTCTCAAGCCCTTGGAGGTGTGGGCAACCCAGAGCAGCAATATGCTTCACAACTTGAGCAACTGTCAGCCATGGGATTCATAAACCGTGAAGCCAACCTCCAGGGTGAGTATGTGTTTTTTCAGTGTAAAGTTATGTAAATTCATATTTGTTTATGTACCCAGTTGCACCAAACAGTGTACCACATGAAGTATGGGTGTTTTCTTACTTTTAGGGAAAAGTAATGTCACTGAGTTCAGATGAAGGTACAGTAAAAGTCCAATTATTCGGCAACTAATTGTTCGGTAGGTCTTATGTTTCAGCAGTTTGGAGAAATAGTCCCATTTACAAAAGTCTTTGATTGTTCGGTAGATATTCCGAATCATCTCGGGTGTCCAGCAAGTGTTACCTTTCTGTACCTTGTAGGCCTACTGGGTCATTACACTTATATATGTTCACTAATTTCTTTATTTTTCAGATTCATGTATAGTACTGGTACTGTACTCAATGGATTACAGTATTGTACAGTATTATACAGTACAGTATCCCCCAAATTAGCTAGGGTTATGTTCCAAACCCCCTTGCTAATTCTTGACGCCTTCCTGAAAATTACATTTACTGGTTATTGCATAGCCTGTGAACCACTGATACTGTAATGCAATACCCATAAATAAATGTTTCTTGTTAAATCTGTTTCCCCATTGGTTTTAGCTGTTTGGCTGTGACAACTCGTTTGATATGTCAGCGTAATGGCAGAAGGGACTGTCGTAAGTGTTTAACTAAACCTAATCTAACCTAGTTTAACTGTACCTAATAATTTAACCAAACCTAATGTAACCTACAATTGGGAAATTGGGAAACAAAATCCGTTTTTGAGTAGGTAGAGTAAGTTTTTTCCATTGCACCGGAAACAGACAATTGTAGATTTGGCTTAATGGCTTAACTCCTCAATGGCTGTGGGTTCAGAAATTTGTGTGCACCCCTGCCCGGCCCCGGAACAGTTTTTTAAGTTCTAAAATCAATTTATTATTCATAAAGGTGTGAAGAGAATCATGCAATGTGTTTTTTAGCTTCCTAAACCCATCTTGTGATTCGCTATAATTCACGGAAGATTTAATAAAATTACAGTGCATGTGCCATGTGGGCAAAAACATCCGAAAGTGAGTGGCCACGTGACTGCTTGGAAAGGTAGCGTAGAGTCATGCAAACATACCAGTGACCTTCATTCCCTTCCCATAATTGTTCACATTTTTTTATTGCTCGTGCTAACTTGATGTCACTGGCACCGGTACCGTACTGTAAAGGGTTGTAACACGGAGGGTTGTTAAAAGGTTAATGGAATACGTTACTGTTTACATCAGTGCTCTCTTTCACATACACACACAAAAGCGAAAAGAATGAGCACTAAATGTCCGTTTAACTTTCAGGAGAAAGACCTTGCCAGTTCAGTTCATATTCCTCCAGTTTATTTTCTGTTTTTTCAACAGACTTTTTTTTAGGAAGAAATTGCTAATTAGTGAAGTAATTAATTAAGGTGAATATAGGGAAGAGTAAAGTTATGGTCTTCGAGAGAAATGAAGTCAGTGAATGTACAGTGAGGTTGGATGAGGAGGAAATGGAAAATGTGAGTGCATTTAACTACTTGGGTAGTATGATGAGTAAGGATGGAAGTTTAGAGGGTGAAGTGCTTGAAAAGGTACAGTAAGGAAGAAAGGTTGCTAGTTCTTTGGAAACAGTGTAAGAAACAGGGAAGTGAGCATGGAAGTGAAAAAGTTACTGCTGTACTGTATATGATAGTATTGTGATACCAACTCTAACTTACGGAAGTGAAGCTTGGACCTTGTTGGAGAGACAGAAGTCAAAGAGTGAGAGCAGTGGAAATGAGTTATTTGAGAGGAGCATGTGGAGTCACATGGAGAGACAGACTGACAAATGAAAAAGTGAAGGAGCATTGTGGTGTGGATGTGGATGTGATAGGAAGCATTAGGAGAAATACATTGAGGTGGTTTGGCCATATAGAGAGCATGGAGAGTGAGACTGATGAGGAGAGTGTATGTGAGTGAGGTGGAGGGGGGGAGAGAGAGGGAGAGGCCAAGGATGAGATGGAGGGATGGAGTGGAGAGGTATATGAGAGAGGGGGTGTGTGAACTGGGAGCAGGGCAGTGAAATGGTTTGGAACAGGGCGACATGGAGGCAATTTGTTTGTGGCCACTCCATATGGGAGTAAGGCGTCTGCCAATAGATAGAGATAGATTAATTATGACTTTGGCAATTTGGGGGGTTTTCTGTATACAGTACTCTCTCCAAATACATTTTTAATAATATATACAATGTCGCGCCCTCCCTTAATACAGAAATGATATTTATCTTGGGAATATTATCCTCCCGTATTTATTACTTTGGTAGCGTGAAACATTAGACACTGGCAATGCGCGACTTGGATTTTCACTATTCACATATACTCAGAACTGGGAACTGGAAGAAATGAAAAAATGATATGGCTTTTCTAGGCTTTAATCATAAAAAAAGTATTCACAAAATATTTACACACATAAAAATCATGAGGTATTTTCCCACCTCATTTCACTTCATATAAAGTTCCCTGCTAGAAACCGCACATAACCATTTACGCTCAGTTCACTTTATTACTAACACTATATTAATTAATTAAAGCTCTCATAAAAGTTCCGTGCTTTAAAATCAACCTTATATATTTATCCTGTAATTCTCACTAGTGCTGTTATAAGTAAAGCACTCTCTTTTATTCACTTATTTATATTAGGTTACACTGTTACATTAGTATCTTATCACTTAGTACAAGAAATACATTTAAACATTAAAATCTTCTCTCCTTCCATTTCTTTCTAAGTAACTAGGAGTCTCTACCAGTCCCAGTGACAGACAAAATAATAGCACTGTTCACAAGTTGTACCCGCGATTACATAAGCCTGTACTTTAACTCACTGTCAACAGAAGTGCTCTCATGTCGCCCCTGGAACTCTACTTCCTTTCGGCTTCAGTTACGTCCTCGTGACGTTTCGCTGCCCCCCAGGCTGCCCAGGCTGCATCTCCTCGCCACGACGATTCCTTCAGCTCTGAATCTCAACTGTGCTCCCTAACCTATCCTGGCCTCAAGGGTTGCCGATGTTCACCAGCAGGTCACATGGTTGCGAGGTGGGTGATGGCCTCACCCACTCATCCACCGCCCTCATCCACATGTCATCTGTGTCTCATCCACCGTAGAGGCCCAAGCAACTGCAAATTCAGCACACGTTCCCACAGTGGTAAACTGCAGAGATCAGCACACGGTCCCACGGCGGCAAATGCAAAGTCAGCACGTGTTCCCACCGTCTGCACAATCCTCCAACCAACACCACTCCTCTGACTCTCATTCTCTCTCCTCCTTTCAGCTTTTACTTACTTTCTCTCTCAACCTTCCTTCCTTACTCCACCTCCCTATACCTATTGTCTGCAGCTATATGTGGAGCTGACATCAAACTCCCTACTCTCTCTCTTCTGTCCGTGTATCACCCTAAACTCACGTCCAGCAGGTGTACTCGTATCCACACCTGTTACAGCTGTGTGTCTGCTTACATCTGCCTGAGGAGAGGCTTGTCGGCTTCCCGACATTTCTCCCCCCAAAGATGAAATCACATGTCCTCGTCGTGAGTAGAGCATGGTGGGGTTCTGTGCACGTCGACGTCTGAGTATGGACTCAAGTCTGCAACATGTACACCCACAGCCATTGGTGTAACACTTGTAAAGGATATGCGGACAGGAGAACCAGAAAGAGAGCTATTCCAGCATGGACATAGTACCAGAAGAAAGTGGAGGAACTGAAGGGTTTGAGAGGTTCAGTCAACTGCAACTGACTTTGATATTTAAGGAGATCATTCAGAAACAGAGGAGTAATGTTAAGGTTAGGTCCTAAAGTGGGTAAGTCCTTAATAGCCGTAAGTTCAGCATATGTGAGTGAGGTACTGAGGTTTAAGAGATGGGGGTAAACAGTGAGCTTAGTTTCTACAGTGAGAGTTGCATAAGCAGGAAGGGTCAAGGCTTCACTGTGAGCACTACAGCCATCTCCCAAGACCAATTTACCTACTCCCTTAACAGTTTGCACTGTCTTCCTAATAGGATTTACGGCGCACTTCAATGTAAATTGCAAAGGTTGTGCCGTGGAGAAACACCAGTGATTTTTCAGTTTCACAAAAACTGGACTGAATGAAGTTAAGATTTCTTTCCTACAGAGCTTTGTAGCATTGTTTCTGTTGAGAAAAGAATCACTCTCACAAGATGGAGTTGACACGTGATAAACAGATCCCAATGGTTCACAGATCACCAAGTCCTGGTGGTCCCTGCAACTGGTGAAATCTTGAAACAGCACATAATGGAGGCGGTCTTCCGTGAAAGCAAGGAAGTTAAACTGGTGAAGTACTCTCACGTAGACCTCCGTAGCAGGCACCCTGTAAGGAAGTGAGGTTATCCTAAAGATGTCAAATACATCAGAAGGGTCACCCAACACCGGTATTAGTAAATAAAAGCACACAGCTGACATGTATCCTCGAGGTACAACTTTGATGATGTCACGGTACAGTGCTAGATATTCTGGCCTCGCTGGGAAAAGTAGACCCAGCTCCTTGAGTGAGATATTCCCCAATAATTCCAACAAGATTTTGTTAGGGACAGTATCTAAACTCAGCCTAGCCTGAAGCATCTCTTGTATGCCCAACTTAATTCTAAAATGATCAGCTATGATGTCAGACAAGGCGAGTTGAAGGTTAAACAAAGCCTCATACATCCTTACTTCATTTTCCAACTCTAAGGTCTTCAGTGAATACAATCAGATGATACTGTAAGAAATGTTTGCAGCCTTCTGTATCTTCAATAGTGCTGCCTGCATGTGTGACACATTCCTTATTGTGCTATTCAATACCTTGGAATGAACATTTAATACTGACCTCTCCTTCTCTGACATCGTCTCAAGGCTCCCTAATCTAGCATGAATGTCATCAACCTGTTGTTGAGTAGCTGTTCCAAACAAGACATTTGCAAACTGCCCCAATATGTCGATTGCACCCCTCTTGGAGCGGCGACTCCATGGATGATCTGACATGAGATAGTCTATATAACTGCTCAAATCCTGATAGCGAGCATCAAATTCAACTTGAAATGCATGCACAGTGTTCTGTAATGAGGCAACTAGAGTGCTGCCATTATCCATGTGGCCTACATTCCACAATATGGCATCACTCAAGTCGCGAGCAACAAGTAAAGGTTGGAACAACTCCTCCTTATTAAGTACAAATGGAACTACATAGTTATTTCCTTTGATCATCAAACGACCCGCAGGTGAAAACACCAATCCTAAGTTGGCAGGTGTCTCCTCTCGTGGTCCTATTGATTCCAATTGGGATGGACTCACCCAAACCCAAGCAATCATCTGCAAGAGATTCGTAAAACTATAACCACATGTTCACCTGACTATCATTTATTCACTTAGTAAAAACTACATGTCTCCTGTGTCGTCCTCAGTCACTTCAGTCTGTGTTTCAGTCACACCAGGTGCCTCTGCTTGTGCAGTCTGATATTCAATAGGTCTATCCATACACAACGGGTAGTCTGGGACACTAGAATGTGAGCGCAAACTGTATCTGCAATGTGGTGGAGTGTGTGGTGTGGTGTGGTGGTGGAAGTGAGGGAAGCTGGCCTTGACACTCAGCGGTGGCTTGCCGCAAATCCGCACTCCTCGCACTCGCCGAGTTGCCAGTTATACCATTACCTATAGCTTGACTTACTTGTGGAGGAGGCAAACTAAAGTCAATTACAGGCCCTGGGATGCATTCTTCCTCATTTATTTCCTCACCTTCATTTTCCCCTTCATCCCTAGTCTCTCCACCTTCATGAATAGGATAAGCCATTCTCGCATTACGATTTTGCCTCCTCGTAATACACTCCTCCTTGACCACTTTCACCCTGTCAGTGTGTAAAGTGGTTACTTTCCCCCCTTGTATTGGACGAACTTTGCTGACATCATTTACCTGATCAATTACACGATAGGGTCCTGAAAACAAAGGTTGCAATTTCCTTGCCGCCCCCCTGGCAGGAACAGTCTCCACATAAACACAATCCCCTACCATAAGTGGTTTTATCATACATCGCTTCGCCCTTCTGTTCTCATTCTCTGTGCTTGCACGATCGAGAAAGTCCTGGCATCTTTCGAAAACCTTTGTTGCCATGGCGGCAAATAAATTAGGTATATCCTCAAGGTTGTACTTCAAAGATGGGGCCTGCACTACATGATAAGGCATCTGTGGATCCCTGAGAAACAGCAAGAAGTAAGGAGAATCACGGATAGTCTGATTATATCCAGCGTTATAGACCATCATAGCAACTGGTACCATTCTATGCCAGTGATTAGCATTCTGATCCACCATGGTTCGTATTATTTGAATGATGGTACCATTTGCCCTCTCCACCAATCCGTTAGAGGGTGGGTGATAAGGAGTAATGTTCACATGTTTCATATGCAACAAACGTGCCAATTCCTGAAACACCTTGTTAACAAATTCAGTTCCCCGATCAGTGACTAATTGTTGTGGAGTTCCGTAAACACAGATGACTCGCTCCACAAACACTCTAGCCACCTCTTCGGCAGACGTAGACTTTAATGGTTCCGCGATGAGAAATCAAGTCATCTCATCAACGAAAGTTGACATAATAATGCCCTTCCTCTGATCTATTTAGTGGACCAATCAAATCCATATGACACCTGACCCATGGGGCAGTGACATCGGGGAAATGGAGAAGCGGGCCTGGGGCGTCCCCCGAACGCTTCGAATGTATACACTGGGTACACTGTTTGCAAAATTCCACGACATCTCTCTCCATCTGGGGCCAGTATGCAAACCGTCTCGCACGAGTTAAAGTAGTCTTGGTTCCACCATGACCAGATAACGGTAAGCAATGAGCAAGTCTAAGTGCAGAGTGAATACTATCTTCTGGGACTACAATTTGGAATACTTCCCCTATGCCAAATGACCGACTCTCCTTCTTATAGAGCAAACCGTCTGGCAACAAATGAAAGCAGTCCAACTTTGCTGGCAATTTTGGTACCTCCGTAGTCTCATTCCGCAAATAACTCTTTTAATCTACCCCAAACTGGGTGTGAATCTTGTTGTCGCCTTATCTCAGTGACATCCCAATCTATTGTGTCTACTTCCACAGCGCCTGAACTCACAAGTAGTGCAACTTCATCTTCATCATTAGACTGAGTCGTTCTCAAACGGGATAGAGCATCCGCTACAATATTCTGCTGCCCTGGTAAATATTCAGCCTTGATGTCATATTCGGCTACCTGGATTTGCCATCTTGCAATCCTCCCTGAAGCCGCATTTACATTAAACAACCAAGTAAGAGGTCGATGATCGGTCTGAATCAATATCTCATAACCCAAGATAAGTGGTCTGTTCACCTTCAACCCGTAAACAATGCTCAGCGCTCCCTGCTCTGTCGTAGCATAGTTCAACTCTGCCTTGTTTAGAGCACGGCTGAAAAAAGTTAATGGCTGAAGGAACCCTTGATCATCTTTCTGTTGCAAAACTCCGCCAATCGCCGTACCGCTGGCGTCCGTAGTTAACACAAAAGGTCTATCAAAGCGAGGAAAAGCTAGCAATACATCTTCCGCTAATTTCCGCTTAAGTTGGCAGAACGCGCGGTGTGCCTCCACACTCCACTCCACGCGCTGCTGCGTGTTCCTCACGTCCTTCTTTCCACGAGTAAGTTTTGTGAATGGTGCCGCTATCTGGGAGAAATTTTCCACAAACCGGCGATAATAATTCACTAACCCCAAGAAACTCTGGAGTTCTTTCAAAGTACTAGGAACCGCAATATCTTGGATTGCACGGATTTTCTCTGGCTGAGGGCGTAATCCCTCAGTGGTGATGACATGGCCTAAAACGGATACTTCCTGTTTAAAGAAACTACACTTCGGCAATTTAATAGTTAGCTTTGCCCCTTCAAGACGTCCCAAGACCTCATCTAGATTATGTACATGAGCATCAAATGTCTTTCCGTAAATGATAATGTCATCCAAAAAAGTATGGGTTATCTTTCCCGTGAGACCAATCATGACTTCATTAATTATACACTGGAAAGAAGCCGGCGCATCTTTTAATCCAAAAGGAAGGTTACAATATTCCCAGTGCCCTTCAGGTGAAGAAAAAGCCGTGAGAGGCTTAGACTCCTCATCCAAAGATATCTGGTGATAACCCTGCTTCAAGTCTAAATTACTGAAGTACTTATTCTCACCTAACTGTGAAAGAATATGCTCAATATTGGGCAAAAGGTAAGGATCTGTAACTATCTGCTTATTTAAATGTCTGAAGTCTAAGCAGATCCACACACCACCATCCTTCTTAACTACCACCATCCTTCTTAACTACTGGAACTAGTGGTGAAGAATAAGGTGAACGAGAAGGCCTGATAATCCCCTGTCTACGTAAATCCTCAAGTTGCTTACGTACTTGATCATGCCACTTCGTTGGTATACGGTATGGCCTACGGTTCACTACCGGTCCATCCGCACATATGTGATGATAGAAGTATGGTGAAGTAGTAAGTGAGTCTTCGGGTAACGCAAACACATTTGTGTGTGTCCTTATTAGCCTTTTTAATGCTTCATTTTCCCAGCTAGAAGGAATGGTCATCTGATCTACCTCCGTATACAGTTTCCTGAGTCTATCCTCACTCAATACACTAGTGATCTGATCTCCTTCTTGACTCACTTGCTCCTCCCCCCACCTGACTTCTTCATAAGGGGATACAGTACCTACCCTAAATTCCCCATCTATAAATATCCTGTCAGGGGTTAAATTCGCATATGCTACAGTGAAACATGTTCCTTCCCCTGTTGCCCCATTATCCACTGGACTTACAATGCCTGGCCACAACACTGCCACAATCAGACTACCAGTGTTTGGCATAAACATTCCTACCTCCCACCCACTTAACGCTGTCTTTAACGTTATTGCTCCGTATGTGTAAGGTTCCAGAATGTCTGTCTCATTCGTGACACAATGACTTGTCACAAAATCCTCTTCCTCCTTTTCCTCAGATGAAGGAACTGCTTCAGTTATCACAAAAGAAGGATTGAACTCTACACGAGAAACACTCCCTCCCTCGGTCACCAAATCAAGTTCCTCTTCCCCGACTTTTATACATAGCGGGTTGGCAGTGATACTTAGGCTATGTGCGAATATGAAATCAACTCCCAAAATTATGGAAACGGCTGAGGGTAGATCCCTCACTACCACAAATTCCTGATTATATTTTCTATCACCTAATTCTACCTGGAAATTCACCAATCCCAGTATGTCCATTGCATCACTGCTAGCGGACACCAAACCACCGCCTCAATAAGGTCGGAGATTAGTATCAGGCCCTGACGCAATTTCATAGGTCTGTTGGCTAATCAAAGATTTACAAGCTCCTGTATCCAGAAGTATCTCACTATGTAAATTCCCACACATGCCTTTTACCACCACCAACTTCGCTACTTCATCATTCGTAGTGACAGTTACTAAGTTCCCCAACCCAATTCGTCCGGCTTTTTTTTTCTTCATCGGGTGACTTAGTCTTTTTCCAATTACACTGATCTGTACTATGTGTAGTACTCTGACATTCCCTACATCTAGCTACTGGCTGTCCGGGATTATCTACCCGGACTGCACAGTGCTCAGCTCGATGTCCCGTCATGGAGCAACGAAAACATTTGATCCTTTTCCTCTGCTCCTGTGACAAATGATCATACTTTCCCCGTTGGAGTGGCCTGTCTGCACGACATCATTTAGCGAAGTGTCCTGGCTTCCCACACCTACGGCAATCATTATTGTCACGGGAACTTGCACCGCTTGAACCTTGATGCATTTCTGTGCCACTCGCACTCGTACGATTCCTCGCCCCAGTGTTCGGCTGAACCTTTGGCCTCGGCGACGCACTCACACTGCCTGCACTCGGGTTCACACTAGCAATCATTCCCTGTCTCTTTTCTTTCAATACATTGTCTTCTGACAGAGGCAAATTTGTCTTCTCTGCCCACTTGACTCCCTCCTTCGCTATTTCTACTGGGTTATTATATCGGCTCTGAGGAATGTGTGCAACATATTGTTTAGGAAACATGTCCAAAAAATTATTGACAGTGATAAGATTCACTGATTCCTGGAAAGTTGCACGTACTCTAACAATCCTGTCCCCCAGACTCTGTAACCTGTAGAAGTAGTGAAGTGGGGTTTCCCCGGGGTTCCTTTTTGCCATAAGTAACTCCCGGTGTAACATCTCTAGACTCTCTTCGGTGTAATACTGTTCCCGCACACCATTTTTGAACGCATCCCAGTCCCCACCAGATTCCCGGATTAAAATCTCCATAATCTCATGCGCAGGACCGAGTGAAAATGTCCTAGCCACCTCCATTCTCCCTTTCGTAGTCCACTTCGTATCATCATCGGTCCTCATCTCTATGTCATTTAACCAGATCATAACATCTGGCTCCAATCGTTTTCCTGGATATTCCGTTGAGGAATGAAATTTTGAACTACAAAAATATTTCATAGCCCCCAATTGTTGTATGGGATTCTTACTATTATCTGAAATGGCCTGTGACAACTGCTGCGATAACTGTGCAATATCTCCCCCAGTACTTCCCGTAGTGGTTCCAACACCACTACCCGAAGGGTTAGGAGGTGTTGTACTCATTGTGTCAGAGTCTTCTGTGTCAGAATCGTCAGAAACAGAGTCAAAATCAGCAGAAACAGAGTCAGAATCGTCTGAATCAACTAATTCCTCAACTGGGTTTGGATCGCCTTTCCAATCAGAATCACTCATTTGCAGAACAAATTAAAAGAAAAAATATTCACTATTCCCTATTTCTTCCTTCCAGTTCCTTTAAGTTATTTCCTTTAATTATTCCCAACTCTGTTATTGGTAACAATTAAAATAACTATATCCCCAGCGCTGCTACCATATGTCGCACCCTCCCTTAATACAGAAATGATATTTATCTCGGGAATATTATCCTCCCGTATTTATTACTTTGGTAGCGTGAAACATTAGACACTGGCAATGCGCGACTTGGATTTTCACTATTCACATATACTCAGAACTAGGAACTGGAAGAAATGAAAAAATGATATGGCTTTTCTAGGCTTTAATTATAAAAAAGGTATTCACAAAATATTTACACACATAAAAATCATGAGGTATTTTCCCACCTCATTTCACTTCATATAAAGTTCCCTGCTAGAAACCGCACTTAACCATCTACACTCAGTTCACTTTATTACTAACACTATATTAATTAATTAAAGCTCTCATAAAAGTTCTGTGCTTTAAAATCAACCTTATATATTTAATCCTGTAATACTCACTAGTGCTGTTATAAGTAAAGCACTCTCTTTTATTCACTTATTTATTTTAGGTTACACTGTTACATTAGTATCTTATCACTTAGTACAAGAAACACATTTAAACATTAAAATCTTCTCTCCTTCCGTTTCTTTCTAAGTAACTAGGAGTCTCTACCAGTTCCAGCGACAGACAAAATAATAGCACTGTTCACAAGTTGTACCCGCGATTACATAAGCCTGTACTTTAACTCACTGTCAACAGAAGTGCTCTCATGTCGCCCCTGGAACTCTACTTCCTTTCGGCTTCAGTTACGTCCTCGTGACGTTTCGCTGCCCCCCAGGCTGCCCAGACTGCGTCTCCTCGCCACGATGATTCCTTCAGCTCTGAATCTCAACTGTGCTCCCTAACCTATCCTGGCCTCAAGGGTTGCCGATGTTCACCAGCAGGTCACATGGTTGCGAGGTGGGTGATGGCCTCACCCACTCATCCACCGCCCTCATCCACACGTCATCCGCGTCTCATCCACCGTAGAGGCCCAAGCAACTGCAAATTCAGCACACGTTCCCACAGTGGTAAACTGCAGAGATCAGCACACGGTCCCACGGCGGCAAATGCAAAGTCAGCACGTGTTCCCACCGTCTGCACAATCCTCCAACCAACACCACTCCTCTGACTCTCATTCTCTCTCCTCCTTTCAGCTTTTATTTACTTTCTCTCTCAACCTTCCTTCCTTACTCCACCTCCCTATACCTATTGTCTGCAGCTATATGTGGAGCTGACATCAAACTCCCTACTCTCTCTCTTCTGTCCGTGTATCACCCTAAACTCACGTCCAGCAGGTGTACTCATATCCACACCTGTTACAGCTGTGTGTCTGCTTACATCCTTCTGAGGAGAGGCTTGTCGGCTTCCCGACAACAAGTAGTGATGAAAATGTTCATCTGTACATAAAAGGTACTGAGTGGGTAGGTAATATTCCAAATCATCTCGGCAGTCCAGGAAGTGTTTTCTGTGACTTGTAGGCCTACTGTGTCATTACATTTGTATATGTTCACTAATTTATATATTTTTCAGATTAGGTATAAAAAAGGCCATTCGTAGTCAACAGGTACTGGTCGTAAAACGAAAAAGCGGTGCTGATGCTCCGACGAATCAGATGGAACCAGAAGACATCAGAGGTATACATGACTTGGTAGCGGTTGATAGCTGCCTTACGACCAGGGCTGGTGGGCTAGTAAAGAAGTTTCTCTCAGCAGAGGCCAGAAGTGATGCGGTTGGCGTACTGAGTGATCATTTTGGCTCTGATGACACTTTTTTGCGTATCTGAGCCAAAGAAAATGCTGCCAAAAATGACCGTGATGAGCCTTTCCTCCTCCTTGGGCAACTCTGACGTCATCCCAGACATTCCAAATAAAAACTATAAAATTAAGATGCTTGCTGATCGAGGTTGTACCCACAACCTCTTCTTCACAAGAGCAAGGAATGACACTCAACCGCTGTCTTGAAAAGGTTGCCAGAGGTGAGATCCTCCATCATAGAACAGAGCAACTACATCAATATGGATCTTACAAGATGCTGCGCTTTTGACAGTTTCTGGGTTACACAGTGTCATCACTGTCAGGATTTTGGTCATACATCTGAGAGGTGTTCTAGAAGCAGCATTGAACTAAATGTATTTTTTGTGCTGAAGCCCATAAATCTAAGGACTGCAGTAACAGAAATTCTCCCAAATGCAGCAAATGCTCTTTCTTAAGACATCAAGAAGCTAACACTAATTCACAGTCAGTTGCCAGTATTGCATCTATTAGAGACAGTCCAGTTATGATTTCACATGAAAACACCAATTTCACCCATTCAGAAAACTGGCTACATCCCTTTTGAACCAGTTAAGGATGGGTCTATTAAATTTTGTTCATCTGTAATAAGATGGACCATATTAATGAAGCTCTAAACCAGCACAAGCTTGACACTTTGTGCTTGACTGAAACCTGGTTGTATGAGTCTGATGTTAATATTATTTGTAGAGCTTTGCCTAAGACACATTTTCTCATTAGTATTCCCAGGCCTGGTGCTGACTATCCAGGAGGAGGTGTAGCACTCATCTGCTCGGCAGCACTTGCAAATGTTTCTTGCATTGACTCAGACCTGACCCCATCTTCAGAATACTATTAGAATTGCATTTGTCTATTGACCAGGTTATCCGGGCACTGATCGAGGTTTTGTGGAGGAGTTTTGGCAGTTTCTTGAAGTATTTTCTTTTAAATCTGAAGGACTTCTTGTTTGTGGTGATTTCAGTTATTGGATTGACAGTCTGCAGTCAAAACCATTTCCTTCAGAATTCCTTCAGTTGATTACCCAGAATAATTTTTTCGATCATGTGAGTGATCCAATTCATGTGTCGGGACATGTCCTTGACTTGATCTTGTCCCCTGTTGGTTGCAGGCGTGTTTCTGATGTGGAGGTTGACTCATTTGACCCTCTCATCTCTGATCATGCTCTGATCACTTTTAGTTTTGATATCTCAGAATCCCCTTGCTATAAAAAGGTCATCAGGTTCAGAAATTACAGGAATGTTGACCGCCATTTGATGTGTCTTGAAATTGATAAGCGTTATAGTACATTGATTCTTCAGACCTTTCTTGTGATGATTTGGTTAATATATATAACAATGGGCATAGGTCAATTTTTGACTGTTATTGCCCTGAGATAGTAAAAACAGTCATTGTATGTGATAATTCTCTGTGGTATGGTCCATCCATTAATTCATTGCGTAGACAGTGTCGAAAGACAATGTGAATGGTACTTGCAACGGACCAGATTAACTCATTTGCCTTATGTTTTTGCGAGAAGAGCAATTGTTCACACTGTAAAAGCCCAAGAGGCAGGGTATTATGAAAATAAAGTTGAGTCATGTGGTTGTGATAAAAAACAATTGTCTGCAGTTGTGAACAATTTGGTTGGTTGGAGGAATGTAATTGTTAAACCAGCTTCTGTATCTGATGCCCAATAGGCTTCTGATTTTGCTTCATTTTTTACAACGAAGATATCTTGCATAAGAAATTATTTAGACAACAGTTCATCTAGTGAAGTGTACTCAGTTGATTTCCAGTGTCGGTGAACAGGGGGTCATTTGCTTTCAATTTTTCATCAACTGGATGTAAATAAAGTCAAATGTTACATCAGAGAACTTAACAAAAACATTTTGCCCACTCAACCTGTGTAACTTGTCACAACTGCCTGATGTGTACGAGCGTGCAGCAGGCTTTATCTGCAACATAATAAATAGATGCTTCTTAGAAAGTAATTTTGTGCGGTCTGAGAAGCGTGCTTTGCCTAGGCCCCTAATCAAGAAAACTGGCCTTGATGTCGAGAGCATGACAAATTATCATCCCATCTTTAACCTGTTTTTCTTATCCAAGACTGAGTGGGCCATACTTGATCAACTCCTACCACATCTGGAACAGAACAGAGTTGTTCCTGTTGTTCAGTCTGCATACAAAAATTACCATTCAAGTGAAACCGCATTAACAAGGATCCATAATGACTTGGTGGCAAACACCTGTAGTGGGATATCCTCTCTCCTACACTCGATTTTCTTCCAGCTAATGTGACACCTGCACACCCCTGGCACGTGATTGGTTGGAGTGAATGTGTCCAAATTTGCCAGTTAACCATAATAAACATTTTAATAACAGCTTCAATTTCATACCTGAGAGTGCGGCACACTTGCCCTCGAACATTGTTGGAAACATTGCTCGTGACATGTTAGATTCATGCCTCGAACATGTTAGCAACATGTCTGTCATGAACATGGCTTTTGGGAAAGTCACTGACATGTTCAAAACAAAGGTGAAGTAGTCGTGTGGTTCAGACTTGTGAGAGACAGTACCTGGCAACATGGCGATGAGGGAGGATGCCTTACTTGTTGCAGCCACAACGGTTGTATTATGTGCACAGCAGGGACAAAAAATACGTTCTTGTCGGCGATTTTGGGTGCGTCCATCACATAAAGCAAACCTCTGTGGTGATGGACATCATTTTGTAAATGACCTCATTAGAGATGACATTGGGCTGCTACCGGTGCAGGTTGGGGATACTTCAGAATTTTGTAGTTTCTTTAGGATGTCAAAGATAGATTTTGAAATGGTACCACGGTCGCAGGTATTGGTCTACTGCTGTGTTAGATTCATGTCTGCAGCTCAAAGCCTTGTCCACACTGGTGCTACCAACATGATTCCAGCAGAGTTGCCAACATGTTCGAGACACTTGAGTTTCAAACATGTCTGTAACATTGTTCCAGGCATAGTTTGAAACATGTTGTCATCACACGTTTCGAGCAAGTGTGGCCGCACCCTGAAGTGTCATGTTTACAAAAAACAGTTGTACCTTATATTCCAATTCTCATAAGTGCTGTTTTGCATTGTCATTGTACTGTACAAACATACATGAAATGAGTATGTATCTGTGCTTCACCCAAACGGACAATGAATTTGAGGCAAGTTGAATTTAGATTTAAATATTTATTGTTGTAAAAAGTTCAGAGTTGTTGCATCTTCCCATACTTTTTTTTTATATAAATGCATTTGGCTGCACAAGTGCAAATAAAATGTATCTTAATACTTAGGCACTTGTTATTTCTAAGTAAATTAGGAGTTTTGTCAGTGGTAAGGTGGTGGAAGTGGGGAGGCAAATGGAACAGTCACTACAGAGGAGGGGGGGACACGAGAGACAGCCAGGCGGGAAAAACAAGTTTTCTCGTCTTGCAAGATGTCAGACTTTATTATGGATCACACCTACTCCGTTGCTTCGATACCTTTGCCCTTACTATCTATAAGTTCAGTCGACGCTTGATGCTATGGACCCCGAATCAACGGATTTCTGAAGCAGTGGACAATATCTGCTGGCAGAAAATCACTCTAGACACCGGTCATTTTTTTAAAAATTCATTACAGGCACACTCACGATCAGTAATTTCTGCTCAGGGGTGCCCCCTTTGTACCCCTATATACCCAGGGAAGACGGGAGGGGGTGACGAAATGAGCTACCCCAGCTCCCTATCCTCCCTCATACCCCTGTCCTACCCAACCCCCCACTCGTCATTCTTAACTGGCAGTTACGTCTCAAGCTAACCCCATACATTACACTCATAGTCACATTACTAATACACAAACAAAACACTAGGACATGTAAAAAGTATATAAGTATGAACACTGCAGCAAGAAGTTAATGCATAATAACGTTGACAATGGCCATACCTGGCCTCATGCGTTGGGTGCTTGCGTGCATACGTGTCTGTGTCTGTGTGTTTGGATGTGTGTGTGTGTGTGTGTGTGTCAGTGTGTTCATGTTTTTGTTTGTTTGTTTGTATGTGTGTGTGTGCACATCAGTGTGTGCATGTTTTTGTTTGTCTGTATGTGTGTGTGTGTGTGTGTGTGTGTGTGTGTGTGTGTGTCAGCATGCATGTTTGTGTGTATGTGTATGTGTGTGTGTGTGTGTGTACATGTTTTTGTTTGTTTGTGTGTGTTCTTACCTAATTGTTTTTACCTAATTGTATCTTTACAGGAATGAGTCAAGCTCGTACTGCCCCGTGTCTTAAACCATTTCATCCCCCCCCTGGGGGTAGGGGTTTTTTCAAGAATTCTCCCCCAGTATCCCTGCTTGTCGTAAGAGGCGACTAAAAGGGTTGGTGATGGGTTAGTGCCCCACCTCGTAAAAACAACTAACTTGTAGGAGGAGGCTGTAGCACGGGCCGAACAGGGTAGTACTCCCGAGGGGAATGGAATGCTGGTGATAGGGAGAGCTGGAGCTCCTTTCACTAGATACCTAATCATCCTCCTTTGCTGACCTTTTCAGTATGACAGTAACATGGAGAGTAGACCAGCATACTCTCCCAAACATTTCCTCTAACTATCATATGCACTACACCACATGCACTGTACATATCACACAACGTATCCCACTACGTTACAGGGGTTGACGCCAGCAAGGGCATGTGGCCAGAAAACTTTGCCCCTGCTACCTAGCGGCGGACTTTCGGGGGGAGGCTTGACAGGGGTTCCACCGGCATAGATCACGGGTCCGGGGGGAGATGGGGCTCGAACCTGTGCTAGAGGGTACAGGGCATTGCGGTTCCCAGGCTGCCACTTCCGCTCAATAGAGAGGGGCCCGAACCTAGGAGTAGCGCCCCAGGAGGCTGCCCTATCAGTGGGTGTATAATGGCGGGGCAGTTGCAGTGCCAAGGCGCGCTTGGAGGGTGTCCCTGCAGGTGTCCTGGCAGGGTGCCCCGAGGCCACTACCACAGCCACTAGTAAGCTGGTGGGCTAAGGGTCCCAGATCCATTGCCTGGACCTAGGACTGTGCAATGGGCTGGGCCTTTGGAATGTTTACCCCCCTTTATCTTACCGACTATGACCAAGTACAAATATATGCATCAAAGCAAGCCTGAGGACAGCAAATCACCCAGGGGGTTTAGGGTGGGTTCGTGGAATGTGGGAAGTTTGAGGGGAAGAGCGGGGGAAGTTGTTGAGGCATTTAGTAGGAGGTGGGTGGATGTGGCTTGTTTGCAGGAAGTCCGATACAGGGGTGGATCAGCCAGAAAGATTGCTGGGAAGGATTGCTACTATAAGCTGTTTTGGCAGGGGGGAACTGACAGATATGGGGGTGTGGGTGTGTTGGTTGCGGAGAAATGGGTGGAGTATGTTATGAATGTCATGAGAGTAAGTGATAGGATAATAGTAGTGAAAATTTTGATCGGACGGGTGATGATTTCAGTTATATCAGCATATGCTCCACAGGTAGGATTGGATGATGCAGAGAAGGATAGATTTTGGGATGATTTAATACGTGTAGTAAGTGGTATGGGTGATGATGAGGTAGTGGTTCTGGGAGGGGATTTAAATGGTCATGTGGGTGAAGCAGCTCAAGGTTATGAAGGAGTCCATGGAGGATGTGCATATGATGTGAGGAATGCGGAAGGGGAAAGAATACTCGAGTTTGGGGAGGCTAGGGATATGATTGTGTGCAACACACATTTTAGAAAAAGAGTGAGTAGATTGATTACGTATGAGTCCGGGGGAAATAGTAGTCAGATAGATTATTTTCTGGTCAGGAGGGTTGATAGGAGATTAGTGAGGGATGATAAAGTTGTAGGAAGCGAGGAGTGTGTGCAGCAGCACAAACTGTTGATTTGTGACATGGTGCTTAAGGAACGAATGATGAGAAGGAGGACATATGTACCTAGGAGGAAAATATGGGAGCTGGGAAACCAATCAGTAAGGGATGCCTTTTATAGTGAGATGAGGAGAGTGGTGGCTGATCAGGAAGCCATAGATGGAGACGTTAATGAACAGTATAGAGCCCTTAAGAACAACCTCTTGAGAGTTACCGATGCAATATGCGGTTGGATAAGAGGCCCACCAAGACATAAAGTAATTTGGTGGTGGGATGAGGGTGTAGAAGCTGCAGTTAAGGAGAAAAGAAGTCTTTTTCGGGAATGGAAGAAGGGTGGTAACAGGGAGGAGTACTTGGCTGCCAAGCGCAGGGCTAGAAGAGAGGTATACAGGGCGAAGTCTGAGTCACAGAGACTTTTACTTGATAATCTAAATCATGATGGAAGGAAAAATATGGTTTTTAGGATGGCAAATCAGGTGAAGAGAGGTAATCGGGACATTGTAGGCGAGCAGTGTGTGAAGAATGATGAAGGAAGGGTAGTGGTAAACAGTGAGGATATTAAAGATGCATGGAGAGAGCATTATAGCCGGTTGTTGAATGAGGAGTTTGATTGGGATAGGGAAGGTTTGGAGTCAGCTGATCCAGTGTTTGGGCCTTGGCCTTTGATTGACGCTGCTACTGTGAGTGAGGCAATAGGCAGGATGCGGGTGGGGAAGGCGGCAGGTGTGTCTGGGTTGACTGCTGAAATGTTGAAGGCCTCAGGAGATATTGGGGTGAGGTTAGTCACTGACCTGATAATATGATTATATATGAGTGTGTGGTCCCAGATGATTGGCTGAAGAGTGTAATTGTAATTGTGTACAAAGGGAAGGGTGATGCCCTGGAAAGGGGAAATTACAGAGGTATAAAGCTCTTAGATCAGATAATGAAAGTAATGGAGAGAGTTCTAGAAGGTATGTGTTGGAACTAGACAACCACGCTCACCGGCTTCATGACGTGAACTCCCAAGGCTCCCAGTAGCAAACCACAGGAACCCTCCGATGACGTCATCACTCGTGACTTAGATGTGTGCGTGCGCACACACACTAACACTCTCGTCCTCTCTTCTAAATTTGACAGAAGATTCCAAGGACGAAGCTGGATGGTCTATTTGCGTCTGATGCACACTATGTATTCAATACATAGAATTTTGTTTAATTACTATCAGACCCAGTCTATGACCACATACAGATATGTGATGTCTCTTAAAGTATTCTAAACTTTCTAGTCTCGGCTGACTGCTGCACGCAGTCGCTCGGTCGAAGCACCTTTCTTAGTGAGACAATCAGCCAGTTGTTGTGATGTATCCACCCAGGATACCTCATCAATCTCCCCCCGCTCCAACATGTCCCACAACACAGCAATATCAATGCGCAATCTCCTGTCTTCTATGCTCTTACAGGAGTAAAGGGCGTCCACCAGACTCTTGTTGTCGACGAAACACTTTATTTTGATCTTTCCACATCCAGAAACCTCACGCAATATGTTGGAGAGATATACAGCAGTTTCAGCACATTCAAGCAGCGCCAACGCCTCAGCAGATAAGGTAGATTTGACGACCCTCCTGATCTTCCTTGTCTGCCAAAATATAGGACATCTTGCCTCACTAGCATCTCGTAGGAAGATCACAAAACTTCCCTGAGATCCATTGCCTACAAGGTTGGCAAATGAGGCATCCGAAAAGCACTCTATATGACAGTCCTCGATCGGCCCCATTCTTGGAATGTATAGCTTCATGTTGTCAGTCTTTACCCTTGAGATCACCTTATTGAGTCTAAGCAAATCCGCTACAGTAGCTCGGTTGCTATTCACGCTCAACTCACACACATCAAAGGCAATATCTGGCCGAGTGTAGGTGGCAATCCAACTGAGTTGTCCAATTAATGCTCGGTACTCCTTTTTCTCACACTCGGACAGCTCCCCTGATTTTACTGCTGCACGATGTTTACTCAGCGTGACTGGTTTCAAGGATGAAGCATACTGGAATTGGTCGAGCGTTATGCTGCCATCGATGTTGGAGATGACATTGAGACCAACGTATTTGAAGGCTTTTGATTCTGAACTGCCGATGAGGAATATTTGACTCAAACGGTTTATCACTTGCTGTTCAAACTCATGTGTACCAGCCCAAAGGAAGTCGTCGACGTAGATGCATACAATGCCTTCGACTTTGCCACCATTGCTCCAAGAGAACAGCGCTGAATCCAGTGATGATACTTTAGCTCCGAGACTCAACAACTGATCTTTTACGCGCAGATACCAATGCCTAGCAGCATCACAAAGGCCGTAAACAGTTTTCTTTAGTCTCCATAACTTACCATTTGCATATTCAGGCGGAGGACGTAAATGAACAACTCTCTCAATGTCGTTACCTTGCANGTAGGCAGCTTTCACGTCCATAGTGTGGCAATCCCACTGGTTGGTGGAGGCCAAAGAAAGTGCCAAACGCACTGCTTCCTTTGAACAAGTAGGCGAGTCTTTTCGGAGATCCACTGTGTCTTCCTCAAATCCTCTGGCGACTAAGCGGGCCTTAACAATAGGCTTTCCATTTTTCAGTTTTTCTGTCACAACCCATCGAACCGTTATGGCACCTTGCCCAACATCATCTACTTCCTCATACACATCATTATTCTGCCAATTTGTAATTTCATTTTCCTTAGCACATAATACGGCTTCAGAGTTGAAAAGAACAAGCATTTCTGTGTCATCATCAACCACTTCCCATGCCAAGGCCACATCCAGTTCACACTGGCTCTTCTAAAGTTATACAGCTCAAAAAACGCTGCAAACTGTCGACGTCCTTTCTCCACGAGAAACAAACCGTCTAATTTTTTCAGCAGGGTCTGAACACCATCCTTCTGCTTCAGAACATCTGTTTCAATCTGCGAAGACGCCACCCTCGCTCTCCCAGACAATGACAGATGTATAGCTAACGCTTGTTTTTCTGCCGCTAGGTCTGTCAGTTCGCACCAAATGCCAATATCCTTTTTCCAGCTCTCATATGTGGAATCATTTTCCAGTTTTGGAGGCCACTTGGTCGAACACGACGCCATTCTCGAACTAGGCTCTGCTGCCAGTGTTGGAACTAGACAACCACGCTCACCGGCTTCACGACGTGAACTCCCAAGGCTCCCAGTAGCAAACCACAGGAACCCTCCGATGACGTCATCACTCGTGACTTAGATGTGTGCGTGCGCACACACACTAACAGTATGATTAGAAAAAGAGTGAATATTAGTGAGATGCAGTTTGGGTTTATGCCAGGCAGGGGGACCACTGATGCCATATTCATTGTTCGACAGCTTCAGGAAAAATATATTGGCAAGAAAAGGGAATTGTATTTTGTTTTTGTTGATTTGGAAAAGGCCTTTGACAGAGTCCCTAGAGAGGTGGTGAAGTGGGCAATGAGAAAGCTGGGGTTGGAAGAGTGGCTGGTTAGGGTGGTTATGGCCATGTACGTGGGTGCTCGCACCCAGGTAAGAGTGAATGGAGTTTTGAGTGATGAGTTTCCCGTGAATGTTGGTGTGCATCAGGGGTCAGTTTTGAGTCCCTTGTTGTTTATCATGGTGCTTGAAGCCCTCTCACGTGACTTCAGAGATGGACTCCCATGGGAGATGTTGTATGCTGATGATTTGGTGTTGATTGCTGAGAATGAAGGGGAGGCTGAGGAAAGATTTAAGAAGTGGAGAGATGGTATGGGGTACAAGGGCTTAAGGGTAAATGCAGATAAAACAAAAGTGATGATATCTAGGGTTGGTGGCGGTACAATCAGAGGAGAGGGAGAGTGGCCATGTGCAGTTTGCCACATGGGTGTGGGAAGTAATTCCATCTTGTGCAGTGTTTGTGATAGATGGGTGCACAAGAGATGTAGTGGTATTAGAGGTAGACTGCGAGATAATGCTGATTTCATGTGTGCGGTGTGTCGGGGAGAGCAGGTGGAGATTGTTAGGCGTGAGAGGGTTGAA